>MU129433.1:0-14289 GCA_014904985.1 Hydnum rufescens UP504
AACGAGGCATCAAGATAGGACTGGTGCTTACCGCGATACACCATGTCGGCTTCCTACTCGGGACGTGCTTGAATGACGAGTTGCTTGAGAATGTTGTTGCAGGCGATGACGCTGACCTTGAATTCATAATAACCCCGTAATGGCCATTTCTCCTGCTACGTGTAATCCGGGGGGGGACGAGGTGCTTAGCATCTATGGTGACAGAAAGCGATAGAAGACATACCTTGAGCCAATGGCCACCTGTGATCGCACGAAGAGCATCCTAGTCAGGCAATGCATGAACATCTGTTGATCGATGAAGCCACGTACGATAGAAAATGAGAAAATGGAATATGTAGCGTCTGAGTAGAGACGCCCGAATTAAGCGAAGCTGCGACCCGAAGAGTGAAGAAAAGTTACCTATTGATTGAAGAGAGAAAAGCGATAGCCACTCGGCGCCTCCCGTTAGCTTTTTCGGTCTCCTCTTCACCTTCCATGTCATCCACGCCGACAGAGGCGGTGCGAGAAAAACCAACATCGAACTCGTGGGATGCACTGTATGAAGCCCTCATACAGTGCATCCCACGTGCCTATAGATTGGGGATGGGGAAATGGACGGAGACTGCCGAGGGACATGCGGCTTACATGATCCAATCATATGGGCTGTGAAAGTAATTCGTTTCCATTTCCTGAAAACTAGTCTTCTTGGCTAAAATGGGTCGTCTGCCATCGCCGCAAGAAAAAATATCCTTAGAGAGGTCATAGTTGGGGCATGGAACGTGGGATTTCTTACGAGAAAAAAAGCTAGGGAAGACACGGATAAGCACGGAAGAACAGTTCTACAAACTAGTGGAATTATTTTTGCAAGGCGGAAAACTGGGTCGCGATTCGGACGTTTCGGGTACTGTACTAGCCCTGATTTTGTCCACAACGTGTTTGGCCAGGTCCCCCGCGAGCTCTAATTGAACCTTGATCCGCCAGACGTTCCAAAATTTCTAAAATCCGTGAATGGAGTGACCCCTGGGGGCCCGGATTCTGGATCTATATATATATAGGTCTTGTTGGTCTGCAAAAAAGCACCCGGAGACTGCCGGAGGCTAAAATTTTTTTAGGTATGTATCTGGCCATGTCATTCAGCCGCGGGTCCTCGGTACTGGAAAGTGGATCCAGGATCCAGGGGGGGCTGAAATCCGTGAACCACGCCTCAAGGTTCTAATAGAGCTCGCTGTTTGCCCTAGCCTTGCAAATGCTGATCCGTCTTGTGCCTGAGGCATATATTTGAAGTCGAATGAGTTTTCATATTGGATCATCTCACCACCCCCAAACATCCAAATGACGTCATCTTTTGTGATGGTCTTTAGTTGCCCTTACTTCAGGCGAACCAAAGAGGACACTTTCACCGTCGAGCGGAAATAGACAGGCTATGAGTTCCATCTTTGGATATTCGGACATGAGCAGGCAAGGAGTACATTGGCCTCTGTCAAAGAGGGAGAGGATACAACGCGTACCACAGATACGGAAGGGTGGAAGGCGCTGGGGTGTCTCTGCAACTCTGTGTGTGGTAACAGGCGGGAAAGCAGCAACTAGAATGCTGAAACTATCCGCTGAGCCTTATACGCTTCTGGGAGGGGTGTCTCTGGTCGTGCCGACCCGCGCCGAGGGGTCGGTGTGCATAGTACAGTGGCATTCTGAGAGGGGGGCCACCCAGGATTGGTGTTGGTCTCCGCAGGGGCACATACGCGGGTCGAACTGACGGTAATACTCCCTGATACGACTGTGATTCATAGGGCAGGGTGTTTTTCCGCCGCGAGTGTTCTTGTCCACTGGCAGATGTGGCGTACTAGGGTTGGAGCTGAAGGACGGGGGGCTGGTGGGGTGATGCGGGTATTCGTGAGGGGAGATCACAAGATATTGATTCCAGGCCCCCACTAATGCATGCCTCTGCAAATTTTCGATACACGATGTGGAGTGGTAATTGCTAGTGGGTTAGCAGGAAGGGCAAAGGGGGAAAAATCGATCTCACCCCCATTCCGCATGTGCTATCGCTGTGGCACATGGGGATACACGGGTTTTGCGGGGGCGGACCGCTGTAACAGTGGTAGACGTGCGCTGTGTAATCATCGGAGTTGAACGATGATCAGGCTACTAAGGCACATAACATCGACTCACAAATATGCTGTGTGACGGGGTGCGAGATGAGAACATCCCCTCCACGCCCACCCATGGTAATCCCGCCGCCACTTTTGCCCATCCCGCCACTTCCAGCACGTACGAAACAGATGCTTGGATGAGTGCGAAATAACATTGGAAGTTGTGTAGGACAGACGAATAGTGTTGAGAGCTTTGGGATTTCTTACAGGCTGCATAGAAGGTCGGGAGAAAGAATAACCTAGGGCGAATTATTCGCACATACCAAATGGTCACGTGAGAGGGCCACCAGCCGGCGTCGGAGAACAAAGCAGGGACCCAGTTTGAGGCCGATAATGGTCAAAACCGGATATGGAAATTGAGTGAATTCGGGCCCAAAAGTCAACCCAAACGCAATTTGAATGCCAGAACTATCTAAAGGCACTGATCATGAATCACGCGGGGCGAACTGAGGGTAATAATCGCTGGTATTACCGTGACTCATGGGCGATGGGGTTTTTCGGCCACGAATGCTTCATGCTCTCAGAGGCGAGCTAGGTTTGGGGCCGGAGTAATGGGGAGCTACTCTTGAGGGGATGTAGCAGGACTTTGAATTTCAGGGCCCCACTAATGCCTGCCTCTTTCAGTTTCCGATAAACGGAGGGGGTAGTAGGAAGGGGAAAGAGGGAAAAATCGATCTCATCTACAATCCGCATGCACAATCACTGCAGCAAATGGAGATGCCCGGGTCCGGCGGCGACAGGCCCCTGCAACAGTGGTAGAGTGAAGTGTAATCCTCGGAGTTGAAAGATGATCCGGCAAATGAGGATCGTGTGATGAGAACGTCCCCTCCACGGCCGCAATCCCGCTTCCCCTTTCAGTCGTCCCCCCACTTCCGCCACCTACGAAACAGACGTTCGGATGAGCGCGAAATGACATTAGAAATCACGTAGGGCTGACGAATATTGTTAAGTTTCTCACCGACCGCACCCAGTCAGGAAGAAAATGGTCGAACTATGCTTAAAAGCAGAGGGCGAACAGTTGCAAACGTAGGTCACGGGCCGCGCACCATAATCAAAGAAGAGGATGCACTATTCTGACGCACACATGCGAAGGTGGAGAGGATCGGTTGAATCGGCCACTGCTTCAGGATCTGTGGATGGATGAGTTTCATAAGCTGTTTGCAAGCTGATGCCCCCAAATGTAGGCCGAGCTCGCTGGGATCACAAACACCTGGGTCTTGATGGGCCTCAGGGTTGCTTTCAGGCAATCATTTCTGTGAATTACCTGGACTTGACTCGATGGCTCGGGGTCGATTTTCCGCCCAGTATCGGACCAGGGGGGGGGGGGCGGGGGGGGGGCGGCTGAAGCGTGCGAGTGATGACAATATGGCTTTCCCACTTCGAAATTCATTATTTGGGAAGCATGGATGTGGGAACTGCTAGTCTGGAGCCTGGAATTGAACGTTACGTAAGGGCCACTTCGGCTGCACGAGAAACGTTTCTGAAGCCTGTTCCTGCAAGGTGTTTCTGAAAGTGTTTCTGCACCTATTTACTTCAGACAGTTGGTCTATTACCCGGCTAACCAGAATTCACGTGCCGACCCATTTTGGGAATATCCGGAAGCAAAACCGGAAATTCGGCGCCGCAACTCAACGCTGGCCTAGGTGAGGGGGTGTATAAGCCCATTTAGGCCCATAAAATGCACAGAAGTAGACTCTTAGTTATATTTTAAGCTTACTCAAGAAGTCCCAGGCAATTTTGAAGAAGATAATCAAAAATTCCCAAAACAGGAATTTTCAATTATCTTCTTCAAAATCACCCAGGACTTCTCTAGTGAGCTTAAAATATAACCAAGAGTCTGCTTCTGTGCATTTTATGGGCCTAAATGGGCTTATACACCCCTCACCTGGGCCAGCATTGAGTTGCGGCGCCGAATTTCCGGCTTTGCTTCCGGGTGTTCCGACACATGAATTCAGCAAGCCTGGTAATTACCAACTGTCAGAAGTAAATAGGTACTTCTAAACTGCAGAAACACTTTCAGAAACACCTTGCAGAAACAGGCTTCAGAAGCGTTTCTCGTGCAGCCGAACTGACCCTAAATTGGTCGATTTCCTTTGTTCACGCTTTCGAGCTACCGGGAATGACGGGACTGCACCATTGGGAGGAAATAGCAAAGACTAGGAGGGAGATCGGGCCACAGGACGAGCCACCCTCTACGATAGTCCTCCATATACACCGGAAATTCTATGTAGCCCAAGCGCCCAAGAATAGCAGTATTACTGGCGATGTCATTCGAGCCTACGCTGATCTCTATACAGTCATGAGGGAGAGGGAATGAAAATGACCTTTGAAACCACTCACCAATATCAATATCATAAGATTCGTGTTGCAAATTGATAGAGGTGCTGATGGCACCAACGCTTCCACCACATCCCGCGACCGCCATCTTTGTAATCCCTGTGTGCGGCCATAACGAGAGTGGGGTAGTAAAGAGGCTGGTTACCAAACGCAAACAAAACTTCCGGCCAAGTTCTCCAGGTCGATTATTGGCTCCTCGTTGATATGGCCAACATCGCCAGTGTCTCCGCCAAAGGCAACGGGAGGCACATCCTCCACTACCGGTTTCTGTTTGGATATACGTGACTCAGGAGGGATATCTCACTTAGTTTCAGCGTAACCCTAGTATAGCCGTAGTGGGGCGGGGATGGAACAAGCGCCACTGGAGATTGCCTGGACCGAGTGTGATCCGAGGATTCAACGCGAGGTGGGGCTAGGGAAGGTTCCTCAGAAAGCTGAACCGGAGGTGAGGGCTCGGCAGAATCAAGGGAACCATTTACTGGCAAGAAATCCGGGGAAGATAATTCCTTTGAAAAAAGGCCAACGAATCGGCCTGGACCTATGACGGGAGAAGTGTCAGTTGGGTGGAGAACGGTTGACTCCTGATGAGTTCGTAGTTGGAAAAGCCTTGGTCAGTCGTTTGAGTAAGCCTGAGCGGGCGTTGGACCATATTTCTCTGTGGGAGATGTGTAGTCTTGAGGGATGAGAAGGGGAGGTACTCTCGACCACCTGGGCGCGGGCTGTCAGCCTGGCTGGCCTGAGTAGCCCCTGGGTAGTTATGGAATACCGATCTTACGGTAGAGATCCCCGAGAATCGCGGTTAAACGAACAGAGTCTGTAATTGGAGGAAATATTCCAAATGAGAGAACCGTAGTTATCCTCCAGGATCACTCATTGGCTGGTAGGATGTCCCTGACAAAGTAATTCGTAATTTGTTACCTTGCAAACATGGCAGCCCTTGAGAAAACGGCGATCGCCGAAGGCAGCACTGCCACATTTGTTTAACCGAAGCCGGCATAGACGCGAGGATCTTGGGGAGACCGTCCCCTTGGGTCCTTCTCATAGTCTCTCAACGATGTCGTCCACCCCCGTATCTTCACTGAAATACATGATAACCCATATTATTTACGCTACGCATTGGACCACCCTGGACGATATCTGCCAAATCCTACCGTACCTGGGCGCTAAATTGGGTCGCCCTTCATAGAAAGTCGTCTTCGGGAGGCCCTTGCTTGACATCTGCTTGATTATTCCCTTGCACACGCTCTGCCTTCAACTGGATGTCGGTTCCCGTGGGCACCAATGGTGATACCAGTGTGACCTGGATTTTTCAAGAGAAGCTGATAGACGTCGGTGATAGGGTGTATCGCGAAAATTGTGACATGGATAGATCGGTGCTCTCTGTGCCCCCCCCAGGCCTTTAAAGTGAGGCGGATGATCATTCGAATGATTGTATACTCTCTGAAGTGCAGACGCATTATATTTTGCAGTCTCTCATTGCCTTCGAAATGCATCGCGAATGGTCTAGTATAGCGCGTCTGGCCCCACCAAGTATAGTATTCCATATGGATCAACAATAACGGCCACTATCTCACCAAATACGGACGGTGGCGCGTCGCCAGGATTTAATCCAGCGGCGATCCCTGAGCCACACCTCCTTGGCCTCTTGTTTCACCAACATATCCTTACATTTCCCGGCATAGACCTTGCTCCCCAAAGTACTGGACCAAGCGAATCCAACCTTGGTTAATGGTTTGACGGAATCGTATTGCTTGGCCTCCACGTCGATAGAGCGCGGGTGTCAACAAGGAGACAGCAACTTTATTTCTCCTCACTCGACTCGTAGGGATTTACTTTTCTCGCAGAGTCGATGTTGCGGCCCGTAATGACTTGGCGCGCAGAGAAATGTACGAATCTTCCCTCCTGGGAGCAGTTATGGATCAAACAGGCCGCCATCTGGGTGGCCGGTGCCCTTTGTGGATTGTTCGTTAGTGGGCCCAATGTGGGGGAATTGAATTCCTGGGTACGGTGGATTTTGGCCTTGGTGCCCTGGTGGCCTTTGAGGTAGGCTAGTTCTTGATTTGATCCAAGCTTTGGATATTCATTCTCCACCTCATGGTTTCCCTAGCTGCTTCGTAGCATGGATCCTTCTAAGATGATTGCCACACTGCTCTCGCCCATCGCTAGTCCTTTCGGGACACAATCCTTGCTCCAGCACCTCCTGTCATCTATGCTTGGTTCGCGAGCTTCGCGATATCGCAAGGAATGCAATATTGTAGGGAGCCAAATCGTCGAAGGAGCGGGGACCGAACAGGGGCGACAGTGGTGCGGTGGTATCAACGAGTACGTGTTCAAGACGTCTGTTGACGAACGCGAGGCAATGCGAGCCCGGCTGCGCAATCTGGCGAGCGTCTTTTTTCCTTAATTACCACCGCCGATACGATTTCACCTTCCCCGCGAGTGCAAGTAGACATTAAGAGCCTAATATCTCCCCCGTCAGTGAACTGGGAGGCCCTGATTCGTGAAGTGGATGCGATCATTCACTGGGCCAAATGGGAGAAGTTGCGCGGCGCTGGCACATCCGGATGAGAAGGAATGTGCTGTTGCAGCGGGGTGCTGTGGCTTGGCATAGCATGTGGATGTGGATGTGGATGTGGATGAGACCATTCAATTCGCGTTGGGGGTTCTTGGGGAGGAAACTCGAGAGGGGACCACAAGCGACTCAAGCTCTATAGAGAGGGATGACTCTGGCGCTAATATCGTGTCGTCCTTGACTGCAGCACAGGATATGCTCCGTGATCATTATTCATGGGGTGTGAGGCCGATCTTCCCTTCCCTTCATGCTGCTGTTACCGGTGCGAACTCGGAGGGTCATTTCGCTGATGCTGTTCCCTCGATTTACCACCCATAGCTTGGTTTTCAAACCCCGAATTCAGCCGTATGCTCTACGGGATCTCTTCCTCAAGAGCCTGGACCTACCAAACTGCGCAAGCTCGTTGCGCCCTTCTTGCAGAGCATCGAAAGTCAACTCTCGAAAGCACACGATATCTCTGAGGAGAGGATCAGGATGGTCCAGCCTATCGTTGAAGTTTGATCGAGAGATCCGGGGTTCGGTTGTGCATCGGCGTTGGGACTTTATTCATGTGCAGGCCAACAGTGCGAACCTATCTGCAGCGCCGATAAGGCGCCGCACTATCGGCTGACCTCCGAGTCAGCTGCTAGTTTCGGCAGTCCTTCGGTCGGCACCTCCAACACTTCGGACTTGACTGCGGACTTACTCCAACAGATGGAAATAACGACAGTCCCTCTAGCAACAGTTCTGGGCACCGCCCCCCGAAGAACTCTTGGTTTGTACCTGATTTGTAACTATCGACAATTGGTGGATCGGGCCCTCATACTGGGCTTTGTCATACCTTATTTGCCACGCGCATCCTACCACGGATGCCGGAAATCATGATTCTAATGTCGGATGGGTTGTGGAGGGATCCATGATCTGCGAACGCCGAATTGCAGGTCGATTGACCTACAGCGTCGACGGCCGCTGGATCCATATTGTGCCTGGAGTATATATTATTTATTATAAAGCTAAGAGTTTTTATATTGGGTCATTCTAACTCGCCGAATGACGTCATCTTCAGCGACGTTAACCCTTCAAACACGTGGGTCTTTATTCAGACGAACTATGGACGACACGTTCTGCCGAGGGGAAAATTGACATGGGTTCCATCTTTGGATTTCCAGCATGACCAGGCAAGTAGTACATTGATTGGCCGCTGTCGAAGAGGGAGGGATACACCGCGTATCACATATATGGAATGGTGGAAGGCGTTATTGGGTGTCTCTGCAACTATCCATGTGTGGCAACAGGCGGGAAAGCAGCAACTAGAATGCTGAAACTATCCGAAGGTGCCGATTAAGACAGATAATGCGCTGAGCCTTTGACGGCTTGACTGCTTCTACGACGGCGTGTCTTTGGTCTTGCCCACCGGTGCCGAGGGGTTGGTGTGCATAGTACAGTGACACTCTGAGAGGGGGGCCGCCCAGGATTGGTATTGGTCTCCGCATGGGCACATACGCGGGGCGAACTGACGGGAATATTCGCTGATATGACCGTGATTCATAGGGCAGGGTATTTTTCCACCGCAAGTGTTGTCCACTGGCAGATGTGGCGTGCTAGGTTTTGGGCTGAAGGAAGGGGGGCTGGCGGGGTGGTGTGGGTATCCATGAGGGATGTCGAAAACTGTTCATTCCAGGCCCCGACTAATGCATGCCTCTTCAAATGTTCGATAAACGATACGGAGGGGTAGTTTCCAGTGGATTAGCAGCAAGATCAAAGAGGTAAAATTGATCTCACCTGCGTTCCGCATGTGCTATGGGTGTAACAAATAGGGATAACCGGGTTTTGTGGGGGCGGACCACTGTAACAGTGGTAAACGTGTGCTGCGTAATCCCCGGAGTTGAACGGTGATCAGGCCACTAACGAACATAACTTCGACTTACAAATATGCTGTGTGACGGGGTGCGAGATGAGAACATCCCACCACGCCCACCCACGGCAATCCGCCGCCACTTTTTCCCATCCCTCCACTTCCGGCACCTGCAAAGCAGACGCTTGGATGAGCACGAAATAACATTGGAAATCGTATAGGACTGACGAATAGTGTTGAGAAAATTTGGGTTCCCCACAGGCTGCATATCGGTCGGGGGGAAGATGGTCGACTAAACCGTGGCTGCTTAAATACTCGGAGGCCCGGGTCGAAACACCATGCCCGCGACACTGAAAACTCCTGACACAGAAACCATGGCTGGTTTTGGGCAAAGCCTTGTACTTGACTTTAGTGAATTAGATCTCAATTCTAAACTCCGAAAGAGCAAAGAAGAAAATGGCCAAAATTTTTGCCGCGGCAGGATTCAATGTCGACATGTGTTTGATGGATAGACGCATGTCCGACCGTTACTACCTGTTATCCAACAACGGCCGCGAAGTGAATATATTTGAGATTTCGTGATGTTAGACATGTCTGTTCGGGCCCAAACTTGGCACATACATAAAGAATAACATCATCTACAACCTAGCAAATTATAAGGAATTCCAATGAGAGGGGAGGGTGGTAGGGGGTGTGCGTCAAGACCCCCATTTCTATTTCGGCAGTACCCATACCCCTAACAATTGCCGCGATCTTCTCCCTACCCTTCAACAAGAGCTGATGTCACCCGCAGGCTGCTGGACCCTCTAGTGCCAGTATACAGAAGGCCACTTAGATTCGCACAATGAGAGGAAAGATAGAGTGCACCTGAGGCAATCACATGTTGGTACCAAGTTAGCTAGGTAGGCACATCTTAGCTAAATAGGTCCAACATACATGAGTTTCCCTGGGACACTCTTGGTTTGTGGCTCAAAAAATTGGGCTCACTGGGGCTTATTTTTTAGCCCTGGGTCCGCCTGAAAAAAGCTGGGGTTTGGGGGCGGCAGCCCCAGGAAGCTCTGGGGTCCCTAGGTCTGGGTAAGCCTAAAATGACCTTGGGAAGCCCTAATCTAGCCCTGGGCTAGCTTTGGACAGGTGGCAGTGAACCCTGACTTCTGTTGCAAACCTGGGTTCACCCAGACCTCACCAAGGGTCACCCATACCTACTTCTGACATTATGTATTCAACACTGGACGAGATTTCCAAATTTGGAAATCACATGCCAGCATGCACTCACACTCCCTGGCTTGCCACACACCACCTAGTCCTTAGATACTGTACAAGAACATTGTACTTACTTGTATCTATTTCATTCTACAATATCTACTTACAACACTCAGATTTGAGAATAGATAATTTAAAAAAAAAAAATGAGACCAGTGCTGATAGGCACTGGTCATAGGTTTGGCATCCATAGGGTGATAGAGGACACCCAGGGGCCCATGCACACCAATTTTTGGTGTGCAGGGGCCCCAGGGTTGCTGCGGCGTTCATCTTTTCGTTCCGGTACTTGATTCTTTACTACTGGACACAGAATCCAGTGGTTGGGGGGACCAGTATCTCCTCTGGTTGTCATTTTATGCTTTTTGCCGGTTTTATTGCCAGTGGGAACCACCAGAACCCTGGCCAACCTGGCACAATGTACAAGCCGCACACACAGCACCGGCCCTTAGGCCAGCACTATTCATGCTGCTTGCATATCATGGCGGGTTGGACACAAGGGAGAGGAGGAGGGGTTAGTCTTGGGCCCAGGTGTCGCCAGAGGGGGGACCTGTATGAGGTATTGGTTAGTGAAAAATCAAAAGTGGGCAAAAAGAGTGGCTTTGGCCACTCTTTCTGCCCAGATGGTATATAATGGTATCATAGGACTCACCTTATCCACACACCCCAGGGTTTCTGGGGTGTGGTGATGACTCTTGGGCTCGCCGGCTGTTCTGTTCGAACCGGCAACTTCCGGTGCAACTCAACGCCGGTAATTGCCCGGATTAAACAGGTGCCAAAGCAGCTGCAAAAGGAAACAGCACAGCACAGTATCGTTAGAATAGATATAACTATGTAAATATATATAACACAATAAAATATATATTTACATAGTTATATCTATTCTAACGATACTGTGCTGTGCTGTTTCCTTTTGCAGCTGCTTCGGCACCTGTTTAATCCGGGCAATTACCGGCGTTGAGTTGCACCGGAAGTTGCCGGTTCGAACAGAACAGCCGGCGAGCCCAAGAGTCATCACCACACCCCAGAAACCCTGGGGTGTGTGGATAAGGTGAGTCCTATGATACCATTATATACATCTGGGCAGAAAGAGTGGCCAAAGCCACTCTTTTTGCCCCACTTTTGATTTTTCACTAACCAATACCTCATACAGGTCCCCCCCTCTGGCGACACCTGGGCCCAAGAACTAACCCCCTCCTCCTCTCCCTTGTGTCCAACCCCGCCATGATATGCAAGCAGCATGAATAGTGCTGGCCTAAGGGCCGGTGCTGTGTGTGCGGCTTGTACATTGTGCCAGGGTTGGCCAGGGTTCTGGTGGTTCCCACTGGCAATAAAACCGGCAAAAAGCATAAATGACAACCAGAGGAGATACTGGTCCCCCCAACCACTGGATTCTGTGTCCAGTAGTAAAGAATCAAGTACCGGAACGAAAAGATGAACGCCGCAGCAACCCTGGGGCCCTGCACACCAAAATTGGTGTGCATGGGCCCCTGGGTGTCCTCTATCACCCTATGGATGCAACCTATGACCAGTGCCTATCAGCACTGGTCTCGGTTTTTTTTTTCTAATTATCTGTAATAAATAATATTAGATGTCTGCAAGGGGTTACTGCCCAAGTTACTAGGGTTGCAGAATATTTACTATCAAACCGCTCCATATCCCAAGGGGTGGCGGGTTCTTGGCAGGTTTCAGCCAAGGGTCCACATCAGCACCTCCCCCCGCGGGGATTAACCCCCCAGGGTCAAACCTGCAGGTTTCGAAACCCTGTGCTTTGGTGAATGTCAAGTATCGTAAGTTGGTTCTATTGTCTTCACTCAGTGCCTCCAGGACTGAACCACTGCTTCAGGAGAGCCAAGATTCCACCCAGAACAGCCTTCACCCTTCCCACACCCCCCCAAGTGCTTTGAATGGTGTGGAGAGGCTGTAGGAATTGCACAAAAAATCTATCATCATTGACCATTGCCATATATCTTTCCTCTCCCCTTCCCATTTCGAATATCTGCCATTATCGCTCCACTTGACTCATACAGACACAGTATGTACTCACATACCCATCACGCCTGGCTTCTCCCTCTATATAGTAGTGCCATGAATACAACTGAGACGACTCGACTCCTCCAGTACTTCACCGTTCGTCGATAAATCACATGACATCGGACGAGAGAGTCAGTGGTCGCCGCTACCGATTTTTCTTATCACCCTGAACGAGGGTGTGGCTTCAGATTATAACGTAAAACTTGGCAACCCATTATAAGTTCCAACCATGATTGCTTGTGCTCAAGAACTTTGAGCGGACAAGAACCTACTGTATCATCAAAAATTATATTCCACGACTCGAATTCAGAATTGAGCAGACCTGGAGAAGACGGCGACGGAGATGGAATGGAGGATTGAGTAACTGTCCAGAGAGCCGTACGGTGCAAGGTTTAGGAAATTTCTGAGGATTTGGAGTGATATTTGAGCGTTTGGGATTTTTTCGTCCAGCTTCCGTGCCTGTTCACTGATTTTAGGGGCCGAGTGACATCACCGGTCTTATGGGGGTACTACGCGCCCAAATGTAGGTCTAGCTCGCTTGTTGTTTGTGTCTGAGGCGTGCAGAAGAGGGTTTGAATTCGACATCTGTGCATGTATCAATTTTCAAAAACTGTGTACGCTCATTCAAGCTGATTGAGCCATACCTGTCTGATGGGGATACTTTACCCCTCCCCCCAAGTGTAGGCCGAGCTCGCTTGGGTCACACCGAGGTCTCGATGGGCCTCAGGGGCCTACTTTCATGCTACCGATAGCTGGCACTTTCAGGCAACCATTTCTCCGGATTATTTGCACTTGACTTGATAGCTCGGGGTCGATTTTCCACCTTGTATTGGATTGGGGGAGTGACCGAAGCGTGCGAGTGGTGACAATATAGCGCTCGGCGTTCCACTTTCATAATCTGAGAAACATGGATGTGGGAACTGCTAGTCTGGACATAATTTAGAGCCTGGAATTAAACGTTACGTAAATTGGTCGATTTCATTTGTTCACACTTTCGAGCATCGGGAATGACGGGGTTGCACCATTGGGAGGAAATAGCAGGGACTAGGAGGGGGAGTCGGGCACAGGACGAACCACCCTCTACGGTGGTCCTCCATAGAAACCGGAAATTCTATGTAGCCCAAGCGCCCAAGAGTTATAGCATTACCGGGGATCTGGAGCCTACACTGGTCTCTATAGAGTCATGGGGGAGAGGAATGAAATGACCTTGGGGACCACTCGCCAATATCAATATGATAAGATTCATGTTGCAATTGATCAAGGTGCTGATGGCACCGACGCTTGCACCACATCCACAATTGCCATCTTTATACTCCCTGTGCGTAGCCATAACGAGAGTGGGGTAGTAAGGAGCTGGTTACCAACCGAAACAAACCTTGCGGCTCATCCGAGTTTGCCAGGTCGATTATTGGCCCCTCGTTGATATAACCAACATCGCCAGCTTCTCCGCCAATGGCGACGGGACCCTGGGCAGATCCTCCACTGCCGGTTTCTGTTGAGAAGACTTTAGCAATTGGGCATATGCGACTCAGGGGAGGATATCTTACTTATTTTCAGCCTAACCATAGGATAGCCGTAGTTCGGCATAAGTGCAGAGGGCGAGGATGGAACAAGCACCGCTTGAGAGTGTCTGGATCAAGTGTGAGATGGGGGTTAGGGAAGGTTCCTCGGAAGGCTGGACCGGAGGCGGGGGCTCGGCAGAATCAAGGCTTTACTGGCGAGAAATCCAGGGAAGGCAATTGCTTTGAAAAGAGGTTGACGAATCGGCGTGGACCTATGATGGGAGAAGTGTCAGTTGGTCGGAGAACGGGTCACTCCTGATGAGTTCATACTCAGAAAATCCTTGGTCAGTTGTTTGGACAAGCCTGAGCGGGAGTTAGAACCCGTTTTTCGAAGGGAAATGTGGAGTCTTGAGGGATTAGAAGGGGATGTACTCTCCACCACCTTGGTGCGGGTTGCCAGCATGGCCGGCTTGAGTAGCGCCCGCATAGTTATGAATTACCGATCTTACGGTAGAAATCCTCGTTAAAGGAACAGACTCTGTAATTGAGAAGAAATCTTCCAAATGAGACCATCGTTATCCTCCAGCCAGAGGAACCCCAAAACATACCTTTGAATTCGGG
>MU129436.1:0-14103 GCA_014904985.1 Hydnum rufescens UP504
GGTTTTGATGCAGAGGTGGACCGCGCGTGCGTGGACGATAGTGAATTGCATCTGTCAAACAGCTATTTGCAAAAACGTTGGCACTTTCGTAAAATTACGAAAAAAAAGATGTCCATCTCAACATACCTCGAGCTCTTGACTTTTCGCCCTTGAACGAATTTGATCAGGGGTATTTGAAATGCCCTCTTCGGGCCACCCGAGAATTCTTGGCGGCAGATCGCAGATGGGGTACGGGGTATCCCCGTGAGGCCTCCGCGCAGCGGATGAGGTGCGGGGTGTCCCCGCGAGAGCCCCGCGCAGTGGACGGGGTCTGCAGGGTGTCCTCGCAATATACACCTTGACTTATATACATAAAAAAATCATAATCCAGGCACCTGGTGTATGGTGTAGAGGCCTGTAGAGTGCTATTTTGAACAACCATGGTTCAAACCCCGGTCAAGTCCAAGTTCCGTGAAGCATTTGAATCAAGCGCCATCCGCTACTCGCGCATGGAACACGCAAGATGTTGGGGAACCTGGATTTTGACTTCCCCGGACATCTTTCTACCTCCCCATTTCACTTCTATATGGACCACACCCGAAGTCAGGAATTTCCTTTTTTGGAAATTCTGAGAATCTTCTTCAAATCAAGGCAAATAGCCTTTAAGACATATAAACTATAATGTTTTCTGCATCTAAGTGTTGTATTTATGCCCCTCAATCAACGTGCGCTGGTGTTGAGTTGCATTCCCGGTTTCTAAATCTGGATGTTGCGACGTGCTATTTGCCGAAATTTGCATTAAATTTTAATTTAAAATACCTGAAAGGGATTCCCAGTTCTGTTTCAAGGCGAAAAGTCCTCAACTATCATACCTCCAGCTCCTTCCCAGTCGCGTGGTGGCTTTCTTCACACTTGGTCTCCACAAATGGCAGCAGTTAGGCCCTAAATCCGAGACTTTGGATCCGAATTACATAATGTATTATGAAATAATAATGGAAATCAAGTAAAATCTGATCATCTATGCCGAATAACAACGCGAGAAAGCCACCATGACCACTGCACCTGTACCTACCGGAAAACCGAACTAGACGGGAGCCCGGCGGGTCGGGGTCGGGCTAGTTAGCACAGCGGTGCGGTGCAAGGCACGAGTGCTGCATACGCCGACTAGTGAAGGATCGGGTAGCGGCGACAAGCGCCAATCCCCGACTCTTAAGCCGGTCGTCATGTGGATATTTTCCATCAAGTTGGTTTGTGTATGCTCAAGGGATAAAGACAGGTTTCAATTGAACTTGTGAGGAAAAGAAGGATGAAGGAGAAGAGAATATGAAGCTTAGTATCGGAAGATGAAAGGAAGAACCATGTATACTACCCAAAGGAAATCATGCATACGTCCTAGGTCGCGTACAAATGTCGTGCGACAGTATGACACACTCAATGGCAAAACGGCCATTACGTGCCCCACTGTAGATTATCTGCGATGCACTATCCTCACAGTGCCCGCGAACGTCAGGAAGACAAGCTGTGGACCGCACAAATCGTCTTTGGCAAGCGGGAAGTTTCAGCCCACACTCTTGAATATCAAAGAGAGGAAGATGTGGCGAGGAAACAAAAAGTGACGCAGCGTCGACAATATCGCGAATTAATCGACATAGCCGAGAGTCATGAAGGAGTCCTACTATTTGCGCGCTGCATATTCGCAGCCACATGGAGCCCGAGAGACACCCACAATCGAGGAACGTAAGGCACTCCTCCAAAAAGGATCATGGCGCTTACAGTCTCAGGAACAATGAGAACCGTATCCAAGGTATCCAATCCGAAACGAGAAGGCGAAACTGCATAATTCGATGTAAAGGACACTGTAGATTTGCCAATCATACAGAACCTTGTCGCCCCAGAACGTAGGGAAGCAGCCGCCGTCTGGGGCTTCGCCTCCAGACAGACCAAATTGGAGAGCATGGACGCTACGACTCTTCTCAACAGTCACGTATGGCAAGCTAGAAGGATTCGGATCGGAGGTGTGCGCGAGGAGGATTTGGGTCCGGTTCGGCCCAAATGATCCCTCAACGATGGGTTCGAAATCGGCTGTGGGGAGAGGCAATGAGAAAGGGTAATCCGAGGCGATATTGAACCGTGACCATAATCAACCCGCTTGCGAGAGCAAAGCTTCCACGATCCATCCCCGCACCCGTAGCGGACCCTTCGACGAGGGAGCCCCATGAACCCTAATTGCGCGGGTCAGCCCGTGCTAATGGCGATTTCACTGAGAAGCATTAATTCTCTCACCATACGAGGACGTCATACATCCTATGATCCCGACTCACCTGAAGCACCGGAGAAACATGGCGCGTAATGATTGCACAAATTCGAGTTCAAATTCAAATCAATGTCTATTGGCACCGTGGATCAAAGCCGTAATACATCCTACAATCCCTACTCACCTGAGCACTGGAGAAACACCGCCCGTAATAGCTCATTTTCATTTTGATTCGTTTGGAGGCACACCTCAGGGATGCTGGAGGGAGGATAGGACGAAATCGATTCTAACGCTCACTGTATATCTTTTACTTACGGACGGCAGCTCATATGAAGTTGAGGACTTTAGGCAACATCCGGAAGCAAAAACCGGAAACTCGGCGCCACAACTCAACGCCGGCCGAAGGTGAGGGGTGTGTAAGTCGGTAAATACGGTATTTGGCTCGTAAAATTTACAGTATTAGGCTATTAGTTATATTTTAAAGTTACTTGAGAAGTCCCAGGTGAATTTGAAGAAGATAATCGAACATTCCCAAAAAGGAAATATCTGACTTCTCGCGCGCGCAAGGGTGGTCCATATGGGGGATGAATGTGGAGTTGAGATAACGTTTGGAATAAGCTAAAAGGAGGTTTCCCAAACATCCTGCATGCTTCACGGCGGAACACCGGGATGGGCGCTTAATTTGATCTCTTGACTTGCACAGGTTTCGAACCGGGGAAATGCAAAAACAATACATTGCAACCGCACATCAGCCACTACACTACAGTGGTGATCACAGCCAACCCTAATTTCGTATGTATATAACATCATCTGGATCCGCCGCCGAGTTGCTGGGCGAGCCGAGTTTCCGGATTTGCATCCGGATGTTGCCCAAAGTCAATTACTCTCATATGATGGTCGGTTGGCCCGGCAGGCACATGATGAAATACCAAATCCGGTGGCACAGCCGTGGACGCGACACCGTGACGACGAAATGCTCCCTAAAACCCTCTCTTACTTACGTAAGAGTCGGGGAGAGCGGAGACAGCCGAAGCTTGCTTCCGCCACTTCTTCAACTCTCGTCTCTGCTCTTGCGGCCTGGAGCCAGGGGGAGACACATCCATCTCTTCTTTTGCCTCCCTCCCACCCAGCTTGCTGATAATGGTCTCCATTGGTGCTAAATCGTGAGTCCCGCCCGCCCGCACAGTCGGGCCGGGTGCCGGGTGCTCACGTGCCAAATTGCCTTTGGCAATTTTCACACTCCCGCACCAGTGGGGACTCAGCATGTTGGATTAAGTAAGAATGTCGTAACAACGACTTCACTAGTCCCAGATCTTTTAATCCCACAACCCATCAACCACCCATGGGTGTTACAAATCCAGTCAAATTAACCAATATAAAGACCGCGCAAAGCATGCAACAGAAAAATAGCCCTTAAGGCCGTCCGTTAATGTCCTTATATAGTGGGCACACGGACTTATGCTTGAGGCCATCGCCTTGGTCGTTCTCGAAGAGAGAACAACCCAAGGTGTTTCCCACGCACTCGCAACAGCCTCTGCTATAGCCTGAAAACCCTCTATTCTGTCTTTAAGTTGCATTTCCTGATTAGGAAGTCACGTGCTCAGTGCCCTTCCACTTCGCACTCCCTAGTCCACTGCAGGCCCCCAAATTTTCAGGAGGATATGCTAACCAGGCTGCACCAATATTCTAACTTACAATATTTAGGTACAGTATCTAAATACAGTCTATTTTATGAAAATTAAACTTTAAAAAAAAAAAAAAACACGCGACCAGTGCCCACAGGTACTGGCCACAACGGGTAAATGTCTGGAGGGGTAAAGGACACCCAGGAGCCCCTGCACACCAATTTCGGTGTGCAGAGGCTCCAGGGTTGCCGCGGTTTTCGTCTTATCGTCCTGGTACTTGGTTCTTGGGTACCGGACATAGAGTCCAGTGGCTGGGGACCCAGTGTCTCTTCTGATTGTCATTTTTCTTCTTTTCGCCAGTTTTGTTGTCAGTGGGAGCCACCGCAACCCCGTCAACCTTGCACAATGTACAAGTCATGCAAATAACACTGGCCCTTAGGCCAGCACTATTCCCACCACTCGTATATCATGGGGGGTTGAACATGGGGTAGAGAGGTGGGGGGCAAGATCTTGGGCCCAGATGTCGCCAGATG
Organism: Hydnum rufescens UP504; assembly: GCA_014904985.1. Classification (NCBI taxonomy): domain Eukaryota; kingdom Fungi; phylum Basidiomycota; class Agaricomycetes; order Cantharellales; family Hydnaceae; genus Hydnum; species Hydnum rufescens. The sequence continues at coordinate 4,392 of MU129436.1, forward strand.
AGGGACCTGTAGATTGGAAGAGGTATTGGTTAGTAAAAAAAATCGAAAGTGGGGCAAAAAGAGTGGCCAAAGCCACTCTTTTTGCCTAAATGTACATAATAAAAGGAGGGGGCTCACCTAGTCACCACACTCTAGGGCTCCTGGGGTGTGGTGATGTGTCCTGGGCTTGTCGGCTGTTCCGTTCATTCGTTCGGTCAAACCGGCAACTTCCGATACAACACAACGCCGGCAATTGCTCGGATTGAAAAGGTGCTGGAGCAGCCACTAAAGGAAACAACACACTGCAGTTAGGATGGGTATATATATGACATACATGTAATACAAGGTCAATTTTCATCGGACAGAACAAGGAGGAACACCAAAAATGAGCAAGTTTCACATAGGGCCTATATTGCCATCTTGAAAAATGATTTAAGGGGGTTCTGTGCATCAGATTGGTCCCATTTTTAATATGCTACTTATACATATGTCTTATATTATTATAATATATCAGGAGAATCTCCCCTGTAGTTTTAAAATCTGTCAATCCCATATATGCCACCCCCCCTTAAGGGTGTCACATCATATCTGACAGTTGGGAGGCCAGGTTTTTTCCTGTTTAGTCATCTATGTATGTAATGGACACCATCTCCTTCCATTCCTGGGCTTTATATGCCTTAGGGCTGGGCAAAAGTCAGGATTTCCTTATTTAGGTATGTGTGTTTCCAACCTTGTGGGCTTGGATCCTAATATTGAAGGGTAATGTCCAGGATTTGTAGTCTACTATGATATGTCTATGTAACCGGGACATTTCTGGAGTTATATCCTGAATTATGATCTTCAGAGTAATTCTGTAAGTGGTCCACTTACAGAAGTGCCGTTACTCTGAAAATCATAATTCAGGATATATCTCCATAAATGTCCCGGTTACATAGACATATCATAGTAGACTAAAATCCTGGACATTACCCCTCAATATTAGGATCCAAGCCCACAAGGTTGGAAACACACATACCTAAATAAGGAAATCCTGACTTTTGCCCAGCCCTAGGGCATATAAAGCCCAGTAATGGAAGGAAATGGTGTCCATTACGTACATAGATGACTAAACAGCAAAAAACCTGGCCTCCCAACTGTCAGATACGATATGACACCCTTACGGGGGGGCATATATGGGATTGACAGATTTTAAAACTACAGGGGAGATTCTCCTGATAGATTATAATAATATAAGACATATGTATAAGTAGCATATTAAAAATGGGACCAATCTGATGCACAGAACCCCCTTAAATCATTTTTCAAGATGACAATATAGGCCCTATGTGAAACTTGCTCATTTTTGGTGTTCCTCCTTGTTCTGTCTGATAAAAATTGACCTTGTATTATATATATGTCATAGTCATACTCATCCTAACTACAGTGTGTTGTTTCCTTTAGTGGCTGCTTCAGCACCTTTTCAATCCGGGCAATTGTCGGCGTTGCGTTGTATCGGAAGTTGCCGGTTTGAACGAACGAATGAACGGAACAGCCGACAAGCCCAGGACACATCACCACACCCCAGGAGCCCTGGAGCGTGGTGACTAGGTAAGCCCCCTCTTTTTATTATGTACATTTAGGCAAAAAGAGTGGCTTTGGCCACTCTTTTTGCCCCACTTTCGATTTTTTTTACTAACAATACCTCTTCCAATCTACAGGTCCCTCATCTGGCGACATCTGGGTCCAAGATCTTGCCCCCTGCCTCTCTACCCCATGTTCAACCCCCCATGATATACGAGTGGTGGAATAGCGCCGGCCTAAGGGCCGGTGTTATTTGCATGACTTGTACATTGTGTAAGGTTGACGGGGTTCCGGTGGCTCCCACTGACAACAAAACCGGCGAAAAGAAGAAAAATGACGATCAGAAGAGACACTGGGTCCGGCAGCCACTGGACTCTATGTCCGGTACCCAAGAACCAAGTACCAGGACGAAAAGATGAAAACCGCGGCAACCCTGGAGCCGCTGCACACCGAAATTGGTGTGTGTGGGCTCCTGGGTGTCCTTTACCCCTCCAGACATTTACCCGTTGTGGCCAGTACCTGTAGGCACTGGTCGCGTGTTTTTTTTTTTTTTTTTAAAGTTTAATTTTCATAAAATAGACTGTATTTAGATACTGTACCTAAATATTATAAGTTAGAATATTGGTGCAGCCTGGTTAGCATATCCTCCTGAAAATTTGGGGGCCTGTGGTGGACTAGGGAGTGGGAAGGCACTGAACATGTAATTTCCTAATCAGAAAATGCAACTTAAAGACAGAATAGAGGGTTTTCAGGTCATAGCAGAGGCTGTTGCGAGTGCGTGGGAAACACCTTGGGTTGTTCTCTCTTCGAGAACGACCAAGGTAATCAAGCATAAGTCCGTGTGGCCACTATATAAGGAAATTAACGGACGGCCTTAAGGGCTATTTTTCCGTTCCGCGCTCGAGCGGTCTTTATATTGGTCAATTTGACTAGATTTGTAATACCCGCGGGTGGTTGATGGGTTGTGGGATCTGGGGCTAAAGCCTGACCGACCCGCCGGGCTCCCATCTAGTTAGTCCGGTTTACAGGTGGACGACTGGCACATTTCCCCGACTCTTACGTAAGTAAGAGAGGGTTTTAGGGGGAATTTTGGACGTCACAAGACCAGGACTTTCATTTCCGATGTCCAAGGCTGTGTGTCCATGGCTGTGCCGCTTCCGGGGTTACCCGCTACCGTATGTACTGCAAATACTTCGCTTAATCCAATGAGATGTCTCGCTTGCTGTCCAGCGTGTCCAATATACACCGTGCTTTCATGGCTATGCAGTCTGCAGAGTTACCCCCCTCCTTTGTATTCAACTGTTCGACGGAGAGGTCGAGAGCACGTGACTTGACCGCTCCGCCACTTGTCTAACTGTGAGTCGAGAAAAGGGGGGGTGCAAAAACTAATGCAAAAATAAGAATTAAGAGCGGTAGAGGAGAGGAGAGGTCTAGTGGATGGAGCGCAGTCGAGAACACGTGACTCGATCGCTGTCTAACTGTGAGTCTGATTATAACATTCCCGCGAGCGGGATCGGTGTAATATAGCCCAGGATGATGATAGTTCGAACCAATCCAACACTAGTCCTTGACAGTCCGCAATGGACTGGGAGAAGTTCCAATGTGGTCAGCATTCATATTCAAAGGATGCGGGCGAGTACGTCCAAGGACATGCCTCCCAGGCACAGCCTGATCGCGGGATCCGGACAACGTCTCGTTTGGCTGCAAGCCATAGACGAATTCAGTGTGCATTAATTGCCCATACCCCGTTAATAGCTAATATTGGCATCAGCGGCTGCATTGCACATCCCAGATATAACAACAGGCTGTGCGCACCGGGCACGATGGATATCCATCATAAACAGCCTTACCAATGTTACCAGTTTTCAGAAGGGAGACAAGATTGGGGGTGAGGTTTTCGATGTCGGGAGACTCGTAAAAATAGTCACCAGAAATATGCAGTGCCCATGAAATTTGTCCATTCATGATACTGGCGTAGCATGCCGCCATACGACGGACCAAATACCAAAACCCCTATGGAAAAGGTCAATCTACGTCACATGAGAATAAGAGGCAAACTTGCCTATGGGATTGCCGTTTCCATCCGCACCTTAGAACATTCTTATAAAAGGAGATATGGAGTGTAGACTTTATTTGGTTTCCTGTCTATTCAAAGGGGTCCTAGATGACTGCTGTATCAACCCAGCCGTGTATGCCATATTCACCACCGGAGCACCTGTCCATAGTTATGACGCCGCTTGCATCAGTACCTCACAGCCTTGAATAAGGAATTCAAATAGCTTGTCAGAGCAGGTGCCCATTCACGATGGAAGCACCCAAGGATTCAACCCGGAGAGGGAGTAAGACCGTGACTGACCCATCACCGGGTCAAAAGAGCAGCCGGAGTTGCCCACGCCCTGAAAACAGTCCATCACGCTTGTAGGCTCTCGTAACATATCATGCTCAAGTCTGTTACCATGTGTTCAATTACACACCGTCGTATCATGTACTTTCTTGACCATGGCAGCGTTCGTCGCATTACCGCCTTGAGGACCTTCCAGCGCAGCTTACGTAATTTTGTCTCGCTGGGGCTGAAACTATTCCGCAAGACATCATTCAACTTAACTAACAGTTCTGGTGATCGCTGACTACCGGATTAATGGCTTGCATTGCTTGTTTCTTGTGCCCATTTGCAACTTCATTAGTTTGATGAATGACACGTATGAGTAGAGACGATCGGCACTTGCGTCAACACCTTGACTGGGAAGCACATGTGGCTCAGCAAGTGGAGAGAACTGGTTCGTAAAGAGGCCCTCCAGCCATGTAGGTGTGGATTGAAATGCATCCAAGGATTCATCAGGCAACTTGTCACTATGTAGAATCTTGGGTTGATATAGGCGTAAAGAGAGCATCCAAACCCACATGTCCTCCATTCTCTCCATGTCCAGGCCCCCGGAGGCGAACGCGACATTGAGATGGGTACCATCCGGCATCGATTTCCCAATGCTCAATGTGTGCAAAAGTGTTTCGTCCGGGACTGCGCACTCGTCGCCAGAACCAGTGGCAATTGACCAATTGTACTCATCCTCAAACTCATCACCATGATCTCACACATCAGTGCTGAGGCCGGGAGAATGCCCCAATTAGCCTTTAGCCACGGCAGGTAACGTAGCGAAGGGCAGAAGGGCGATGAAGGCAGTTGTGGGTCGTGGAATGTTCGTGCTGTACTTACTGAGGATTTCGAAATTACGTATCCTTATCGTGGCGATGACTCTCTATCGACTACACGCCCATGTTTTTTTTTTTGGCCTCAAGTTAGTTTCAGAATCAGCAAGCCGGGATACCGCCTGCCTTACTGGAGGGGCTAGCAGGGAGGGTGCTCTCGACTCTCGCCTTGCGATCAAAAACACCAGAGATGAACAAGGGACGGTTTGAGAAGATTTGATTCCAGATCTATTGGGTTATACATTCTTCGATTCAGCGACGAACGCCCAGGAAACATAACCACCTATAGCTAGAAATAAAAACCGACCGTAGAACAAACCTCGTTTCAAGGACTCTGTCGTAGATGTAGCTCGGATTTCAGTGTACAATTGTGACAAAAAGTGGATATTGGCAAAGGGAACCAGAATAGGGGATAATTCTTACCCCGACGTAAGGTATAATCATCGGCGCAAGCCATTAGAAACGGTCCATTGTTCGTTCGCTGTCTGGAGGCCATATATATTCCCGCGTCATCCACACTGCTTACTCTCCTTGCCTCATCAAACGACGGTGGGAGGAGAGGCACTGGCGGCACCCACTCCCTCGCCACGCCGAGGGTGCTATATGAATTGCATATCAGTACAGGACAATACCTCCCAAAAGCATACTGCAACATACACTGTGATTCGGAAGGCGAATGGTCATCTGTAAGGCGGGACCTGTGATGACGTACGCGAGATCGCTGGCCCCACTCATGAGTCTGCAGAGCGTGCCTAGTGTGGACTATCTCTTCGGTTTACAGAAGAGACCCCCCATATCCAGCAAAACTGGTAGGCATGAGTGGCTGGGGCAAAACAATCTCGAGTGTATTCCGTATGTGAGGGAGATGAGGGGCACCTCTGGCCCGCGAGCCATTCTAACGAGATGGAGAAGGATTGCCGGACGAAGAATGTATCGAAGAACGCAAAGAGGCATATTTCGTACAGATCCGTGATGCAAACGAGGAGGGTGAAGACTGGGAGACGGAGACTGTGATGAAGGACGATGGGGTGACAAAGACGAGTGAGGATAAGGCGAGGGTGATAATAGGGGATAGAGGGAAAGGATAGGGTGACGACGAAGCCGAATACGCTGGGGAATCCTTTGGGTCTGCAGTTCCTTCGGTCGCCAGTGATGTCGGAGTCTGCGTCCATTCATCTGCTACTAAAGGGAAAGCGGGGTCGGACGGTGAAGGCGACGAGGAAGAAGCATGACTTGTGTCAGGGGCAGAAATCCTCACATCCTCAGATTGACAAGTGCAAGAGGTAGGAGCCGAAGGGGGAAAGCCTTTTTCTGAGCACAAAAGCGCACATCTCACCAAGTTACGGGTTTTATACCACGTCGAAGTTCATCGACTCCGTACTCGATGTTGGCGAAAACATGGGGAACACGCCATTCGTGAAGTTGAGCGATACCACGTTGGGGGATAGCGGTGCTTGGCGTGTGCGATATAGTATACACGGGATATGAAGAATGCTAAGGCCACGGAGGACTAGATTGACGGCATGAATCAAGTGAATAATCAGGATATAGGGTATATGCGATACCTGAAGGATTTTGAGGGTTCCGAGCGTGAAATCAATGCGACGAGAGGGATCGCGTGCCTGGTAATATCCCGGGTCGATGACCGGACACCGTCTGTCCACAGTCAAGTCTAATAATGCGCAAGTCCGCTCACCTGACAGGCACTCAGTCTTCCTCTAGCAATCAGAGCTTGCTGACGGACTCCGCATATCCTCCACCCTCATCCAATGCACCACAGATTCGCAAGGCCGGGATGCAACAAAATGCTCCCAAGCCTCCCAAAAGTTACCTGTAGGGCGGATTTACGTTGGCCACTGCAGCTACCCTACGTGTTGTTATTCCAGGAAAATCTTCAATGGGTGCCAGGGGCCACGATAGATGATTGATGCGAAGGATTTTTCGAGACGGACTGGAGGTGACTACACAGCCACAAAAGGATTACATTGAAAAGTATTTCTCTACGCCTTGAGTATCATGCGCAAATGCACCAACGTAGGTGTTGGGACGAATGACAACGACCGAGGGAAAGGGCTTCCGGGTTTGTGTAGTATCGATGTTATATGTCCTCCGGGCGTGACCTTCAGTATGAACGAGCACCCGATTCACATTCTCAACCGCTCTCCCCGACCCCGCATTAGGTGTATTATCGGGAAGAACAAGGTACGATCCACGAGGCGGTGACCATGTTCATCATATTTCCCGCGGCCATCCAAGTGGTCCTTAATAGTTGAAGCCGGGCGGCTAGGGGGTTTGGTGTCCATTGGGGATGAACTGTCCGGGGCTCGAATACCAGCACGGTAATGGCAAAAGGCACCAGGAGATCGAAGAGGGTTGTCGTCGTGGGCGCGGCGCCCTCGGCGAGGGGCATGAGTACGAGATTGGGCGCATCCGGAGCCCAATCGCCTGCTTCTATCGGCTCGTCCTCATTCCGATACGGCGTGTACACATTGTTTCCGACGTTGACGTTCTTCTTGGTATCGAGACGCGCTGGTCCACGATAATTTCGCTCTACTGGTAATTCACTCCCAGTTGCTTGCATATATCCTCACCTACAAAACCCGGGTTTACGACTCTGGAATGTGTCCTTGGAAGTCAAGTCTATTGATTGGGTGCGTAGGTTGGTGCTCAGCTTGAGCATCTCCTTGATTGGAGGCACGTGCTCCGTTTCGTATGTCGAGAGCAGCGAGAGGGGAGACCGTTTTTTAACGACAAGGGAGAGCTTCCACGCTAAATTGACCGGCACAGTATATTGAGATTCCCACATACCACCCTACCATAGGGGGAAATAGAACTCACGGAATCTTGGACAGACGAATTCAGACCCTGGCTGCCCATTGGCGAGGGGACCTGGGCTCCATCTAATCTACGTTGAGGCGGGGTGAGATAGTGCGGCACACACTTGGATTATACTAACACGCACCTCCAGCAATGAACATACGACTGACGTTAAATTTGTCAGCACCTCGAATGTTTCGTCTACAATGGGCTGTAGCATCAACAACGGGCGTCTCACTGCTAGTAGGAGAGAATGCACCTGAAGTACGACACCCATATACATTTAGTCAATGCCACAGAATCGACCTTCGTGATCTCACTCAGATATGCCTTGAAAGCGTCAAAACCCCCATCGACGACCTTTTGTATTCCTTGCGGAGTCCGTTACCCACCACTGAGAAGCTGGACCCAAAGGCAGAGCCACACTCTGAACGATACAATGAGAGCCAATGCCATCAGTCACGAGCATTCAAAATTATCGTGCAAAATAGGAAGACATACAACCTGGTGGTGGCACTTCCAGTACACCGCCCAATACTTTCGTGAGGAAAAGAGTGTCAAAAACTATTGATCGACAGTGCATGCAAGAGTAGGAACCTTACCTCACGATCAAGACCTTCCATCTTTACATCAACAAATAAAGCTTAGTTCTCCAGTGTTTCTCCCCAGAAGTTGATTTCGAGTAACCCCTGTTTTTGGAGCGACACATTTATTGCAGATATCTTCATGAGATGAAGAGAGGAGAAAAATAGCCTCACGCACCGTCAGCGCCGATCACCCAGTCCACTTCCAAGGTTTCATTCTAGGAAGAACTTTTTTGTGGCGTTTTAGGAGATTTGTAGTTACCTTGTGAGCATCTTGTGTAAAGTCGACGAGTTCCGTCCCTAGTCCAACCGTAACGCCGAGTCGACTAAGGTGAGAACGTAAGATTGCCTCTATAGTGGATTGGCCGAGTATCCAGGGATTGAGGCCGTGCGAGAAAGAGACAGTGAGAAAAAAAACAGCGATTAGCCATAACTGCTAGGAGTCACGGTTCCATCACGCTAAAGTCATGTTCTACATAATGATACTTTTTTCGTCATACTGTATGCTGTCTCCTTTGCGGAGCCCCTGGAATACCGTCAATAACGAAGTGTGCCGTACGGTAGCGATACTCGCTCTATGGGGCGGGTTACAGCATCGTTCCTCCTTGGGATCATTCGCCCCCTGTGGGGGAGGCTCGTGCCTTGAGGAAAATAACACAGTTCCTGTGCCTATGAATCCAACAAAGGCACGTCAGACCCCGAGGGCCAACCGAACATTTCTCTCCTCGTCCTCATACTTCCTTCCCCCTCCCGACCACGAGTCTCCATGCACACGTTCTCTATTTCTAGTTCTTGGCCCCAATCTCGGAACGATAAGGATGGCTGTTGGCCATGCCGCTTTAGAATGAAGGGCTGCAAACCGGGCTCGAGTGGCCCCGAAGGGCCTTGCAAGGATTGTGAAACCTTTAACATTAGATGCTGTGGCCGAGGCGTTGACAGGCCATCCGTACGTCGAAATTAGAGCTCAGGGATCCTAGTAAGCCAACTCGACCATCGTATGAGCCACCGTCCCTAAGTAAAGGACATACGGTCAGCTCCAATCCTCCCTCCATCATCTCCTGCGTGTGTCTCCATACGAATAAAAATGCAAATGACTGGTACGAGCCATCTTTCTCCGGTGCTTCAGGTGAGTCGGGATCATAGGATGTATGACGTCTTTTCTGATTGAAATCCGGATACCCTCCCGTCGCGTTCCGGTTTGCTCGAGTTCCAGGAGAATAAGCGGATGATTGAGAAGATCAAGAGCGACAGTCTTGCAAGCAATTGCGAGGAAGAAGACCCCCGGTCGTGCGCACAGAGTACGCCACGCCTTGGTTTTGTCAGCTCAAGATCATTACTCTGAGACCGTGGGGGTCCTCCGGCTCTAACCGAACTAGGCCGTTGGCCAGACCGAATGTGTACAAGGCACCTGCAGGCTAAAATATTGAGATATTCGTCCTGCAAGGCAAGTGTCGTACTTGTTAATCATGATTGATATCGAAATAAGAAATCGTGACACGTATTTTCTGTGGACTATTTGTTACTGGTCACGCCGCCGCACCCTAGTAGAGTAATTGCCATTTTCCTCC
>MU129437.1:0-13955 GCA_014904985.1 Hydnum rufescens UP504
CTCTAACTCATGGGTCAGTGGGTCCCACCCATGGGTGGAGTGGCCCAGCCCATGAGTTTTATTGTCAATACCCTGCCCTGACCATGCCAAAACCATGGTTTAGTGCTGTCCCCTCATGGGTCAATATTTGTCCAACCCATGGGTCTGTGATAGGTTGGGGGACCCTTTGGGTCCTCTCCTGTGCAGTAAAAGCCGACCCAAAGGGTCCAAATCTATCTGCCTGAGGTGGATGAAATTCTTGCTGGTCACAGTCTCCTCCTTTTTGGCAACTTTGCACAGCTGCCTCCTGTTGGAGACTCCCCCCTCTTCACAACTTATGATGTCAAGGACCCAACAAATCTGGCAGTTGAGGGAAGAGCACTCTATCAGTCAATCCAACATTCAATCACTCTCCAGCATGTTTTTCATCAGCAAGGCAATGATCCAGCCCAGATTGCATTCCAAGACACACTTATGGAGATTCATGACATGAATCTTTCTGATGCTGGCTATGAGTTGCTTAAACCTTGGTTCTGGGATAATCTTTCTGAAGCTGAGAGAGCAAGATTTTCAAATGAAATACACCTTCTTCCCACTCATGAAGGTGTAAATTCCTTCAATACACATCGACTTGCTTCCTACAACACCCCAGTACTCATTTGCAAGGCAAAAAATCATGGGACAGATGCTTCCAAGGCATCATCAGATGATGCTGAGGGTTTAGAGAACACAGTTATGCTTTCAGAAGGGCAAAGGTCATGCTCACAAGAAATCTTTGGACCAATGTTGGTCAGTCCTCTCTTTTATTTTATTTTATTGCCTATTTTTGACCCACACACTTTCTCAGGCCTTGTGAATGGGTCTCATGGTACTGTGGAAAAGATCCTATTTCATCCAACAAGTGATCCTAAACATGATCTTCCTGCTGCCATTCTCATTCGCTTTCCAGGATATACTGGTATACCATTTTCTTTTATGCTAATGCAATTCATCCCAAAAACTTATGCATGTTTACTAGGACCAGTAGATGAATGATGACAAGCATTTAAATCCTCCAACCATAATGACCCAATCATACCCATCCCTCCATTCAAAACAACATGGGACAAAGGAAACAGCACTTGCTCTTGACTTCAGTTCTCCTTGACTTTGGCCTATGCTATCACAGTTCATAAGAGTCAAGGTTTGACTCTTGAACATGCTGTAATTGATCTTGGTGCAAAGGACTTTGCATTAGGGCTTTCTTTTGTGGCTATTTCAAGGGTGAAGTCTCTGGCAGGCATTGCATTTCATTCTTCATTTCCAGTGACCTGGCTCAGAAATATTCCTGATAATTGGCCAGGTAAAACATCCATGAGGGAGCACATGCAGGTTGATAAAGAACATCATGCTAATCTTCCTTACATATGGGAGACTTTTGGACAAGACTTGAGTATGTATGCATTTTTGGATTAATCTTTGTATATAATTTCCCTTTTTTGTTTCTTTTTCTTTCTGATAACTACAAGAGATATGTTGCTCCCAGTGATATGTTTCTCCCAGGGATATGTGAAGCTTGGTCCCAAATTATGAGGGAGACCTCATAATTAAGCCTGGTATTATTATATACATGCATAGACTCACCCATGGACCCAAGAAGAGCAGCCTGTGGCTGCTCTTCTTGTGTGATTGTCATTACAAAGGTGGGGTGAGGACAGGAACAGGTAGAAGCAAATGAGTCCCATTGCAAGGGCAACCAATGGGCCAGTACAGCTTGTGGCTGTGCAGGGTGTGACAAAAGCCATCACTCTGGAAGCAAATTGTGTGGCTGTGCCAGATGTGATGAGAGCCATCACACTGGAAGCAAAGGTGTAATATCGCATTATTCGACTTCGAATATACGCAGGAGTCATCATTAGATGAGGCGGAGTCAACATTCCTGTAAACAGAAGGAAGAGAGAAATCCTCCCACTCTATGCACTGGCTTCGAGTGGGTGGACCACGCACGAGGCTAAGCACTGGCTTCACCTCGTACGTGGGAGAAGCGGAGGGAGAGGGGGAAGGAATGTGGGAGGTGTGGTAGTAGCTGGTGAAAGGGCCAGACTACTATCTAAGGGCAAAGGGATGATCAGCTGATAAAGTGGGGATAGGGAGCTTACTTAGTAGAGTCACGCTCATACGTGACTCTCCCTTATCCTTCTTAACACTGTGCTCTGTGGTGACAGTTCAGGTAGCTTCGCCGAGTGAGTTGTATGTGACTAGGTCGCGTGGCTGCGTAGTTTCACGGGTCTCGTGAGAGCGAAGGAGTCCGGGCAAAAGATGCATTTGATTCCACTGCGCCAGCGACTTAGAATCATCGTGGCCATGCTATTATGTAATCATACAGAGGACGGGACAAACAGGGAAATAACAATTATGTACATACAGAACCTTGAGTACTATATTACAGAGCCCCCAGCGTGGACACTACAATTCTTGCTCCAGGAGACCAAGGTCTTCGATACCTAGGTCGTCCAACGTAATCTCATACCTTTCGAACCACCCATTCCATCTAAATTGTTCACCGGTGTACGTGCCCTGGGCCCCAATAGAGGTAGGGTCGACTTCCAGGATGGCATGAGCTAGCCACACGAGGACGTCACAATGGGGGCCTAGGAACGGGATTTGCACATTGAATTTGACGGGATCTTCGTACGATAGATGTTTCCCAAGTACCCCTAATACCTCGTTCGTGGCCTTGATGATCTGAGCAGTGAACGGACATTCAATAGGCTTGAGATGATTCACCCTCTGCTTAAGATATCGGATCACGATTAGGGGTGAGATCAAGTATTGTGACATGAGGCTTTGCAAGGTCCTGAAAATCTGAGGGGGGCCTTGGGGGTAGAACACCCGCATGAGGTCGGCCGATTTGAACATCGTGCCAGGGGGGCAAGTTAGACTGCCACTTATGAGGACCATTTCTGGGATAGGACATTCGTTTTTACGCCCAGTGCGACGTATCTTGACCGTCTCTAAGATCTGGTTCTGTACTTCCTCACTCCACGTGTGATATTCTCCTTCCTCGTATGGCTGGGTGCGTGCTGAGGGCTCCAAGGGGTAGAACTTCGCTGCCCCTTTTTGGCTCTTGAGGGCCCTGCGTGTGCGGTCTCGCAGCGTAAAGACTAGGATGAGCTGGGGTTCTTCGTAGAGCCACTCTTTGACCCCAGAACCATAGCATTCGACTAGTTCCTCCTCCAATTGCCTAGGGGAATTCAAGTACACGAATGGGGATAATTCCACTGGGAACCTCTCCATTCACATCTCGGTTTCTCCCCAGATTTCATCAGGGTCAGTGGTAGGTGGCACATTCCCCGATTCTTTGGCGATGGACTCATCGGACAGGAGAGCGGCCCCTTCTGGCAGGGTGAAATCGCCATCCTCTTGAGATTCGAAGTCTTCGTACAGCATGAGTTCTTCCTCAGGATAGGAAGGGGCGTCGTGTTGCTGGCATACTCATCTCTCCTCTGGCGATTCAGCACGGGACCTTCTTGCTGCACCTGGAGTGGAGGGGTAACAGAGGTCTACATCCTCAAGGCGCTCCAGCAGAGCAGGGGGAGCACTGTGAGTGTGGATGGAAGGGTTGATTAAGCGTGCTGCCAACTCTGTGCGTAGGGTTGGTTCAGGGATAGGTTCGGGCTCATGCCATTCATATCCCTTGCGTTCCATCCATTCGCGACACATCGGGTAATTCTTGTGGAGGAAGGCTGGTGGGGGAGGAGAGAATTCGTGATCAGCCCACTTGGTCAGGGGTAATGTTGCCTCTCCTAAACATTCCTGCAGCTCATTCAGCACTGGCAGGTAGTTACCTTCCTGGATCTGCGACAGCCATCAGAGCAGCCCCTCCAGGTAGACTTCACCTGGTGGACCCCGGGCTTTGCGGAAGTATGCTGGGTGATGTCGGTAGTAAGGGCCGGTGTGCCTCGTCTCCCGCAGGTGATTTTTCTTCATTACCCATGCATATTCTGGTGGGCCCACCAAATGTTGAGAGAACTGCTCTCAGATGTTCTGCTCGAACCTCTCCTGGATGACCTTGCGAGGGTAAGGGTCCATCATTCTCCAGGAGGGGTGCTTTTCATGGATCTCTTGTTCGGCCGCAATCCACAAGGGCAAGTTTTGAGTCGTTCCCCTGGGGAGAAGCTCAAGGGGAGGGTTCTCGTTCTCAATTTCCATTGCCCATATTGGGACTCCCAATTGCGCGAGTCCCTCACCGATGGGTCGGGAGTGAGCATCCTGTTTTGATACAATGAGTCCAGTGATGTAAGCAGGATGGTTAAAAACCAATCCAACTACTGTCCACAATGTTGAGCCGGGGACGAATGAGGGGATCACAGATCTAATCTGGATGTTCAGGTCCGAGTGGGGGAAGGTCTTTTGAACAGGGGAAATTGCAGTGAGCCAACAAAGCCCAAGCAATTAAGTGAGAATGTGTCTTTCAGTCAAATTACCACACCCTAAGAATCTCTTCTTGGGACCTTAGTCAAAGTGTAGTTAGAATTTGCTTTTTGTAGTGAGAAATCACCCAGGGACCAGCAGCTGTTCAAGGAGCTTCAAACTGGAGGGAGGGGGAGAACTAATGAATTTGTGTGCTAGCTGCACCTAATATACAATCCAGACTTCGACTCAATAGAAAGTGAAAAAGTCGGACTTAAGGGACACACAGAGAAAAAGAAATCAAGTTAAAATCTTCAAAACTGATGGAGATATTCCAATTTCAAGATAAAAGGGGAGATTGACACATTACATGCTATTCCTCCAAACCTGGACAAGTTTCCTTAAGGAAAAGTGGAATAGGTCTCCCTGAGGGTCTTCTCCATCGGACATAAGAGGGCCGGAAGTAATTTGCTATTTTGAATGGTGGAGCAAAGGGGGAGTCATGGGGAGGGAGTTGTCTTGTGAAAAATGGAGTTCGCGTCCGCTCGTTTTGCCCTTGGTACTGTTCGATGCGCATTTTCAACAGCTTTCAGGGAGTGGTACTTGTGAATGAATCCAATAATAATTGGCTTCGAAAATCAAGAAATACTCTTCAGAGTATGAATCATGGGAAGATATTGTTACAGGGACCGCATTTTGGATCCGTTCGTTTCGTGTTTGGTACCATTCGATAGGTACAATTCGTATCTTTCTGGGCGCGGTCGTTTCGAGTCGATCCGATCAAAACTGATGGAGAAATTCGAAAAATACTCCTTTAGAGTAGTGTAGCCCCTATCTGGATCATGTGACGGATCCGCGAGTCCAGAATCAGAACTAGGCCCAGTCCACGTCATTACATAATCACAATCCGTCGCCCTTAAGGCAGTAGGATGGCTTAGAAAGACAGTCAAAGCCATACAGTCTTGAGGAAGAATGGCAAGTTGAATTGCCTTGTCCAAAGAAAAAGGACTTGAAGTAGGGCATAAACTGCCCCTTTTTGATGAGGACTGTTGAAGTCCGAAGGATAGTCAATAAATTGACTGGTGGACATGGTAAAGGAATGAGGCGATATTATGGGTTGGAAAGGGGTGGGAATCCAATTAACTTCTTGAATAAATGAATGGCAATAAAATTAAATGAGCATGGTGATGTATAATTGATTCATTCATAGGGAAATTGAGCCTCAGATGAGGATTCTATGATGTAGGGATTTATCCCTCCAACAGCAAGGCGCACTGTTGTCTGGAACTGCGGGGGTGGAGCCGTTCCTTGAAGCAGATGATGTATAATATGACGTGGAAGGCCATATTGGTGAACCCTGTCACGTCAAGTACTCTTCTTCGAATCTCCTGGGCGACGTGGACAGCCTTCCAAGCTGGGGCAGGAGTTGATCCCTGCTGTAGGAGGTACATCCACGTGGAGCCAAAGTGCCAGTCCCGATCGTAGGCGGAGGGAAGGAGGATGTGGAATTGGTTCGTAATGTGGTCTATGCATCTAATACAATGCAGCATCGTGTGGCTAGCATCCTGGGCATCATTCAGGAATTTGATCGACAGGGAGCGAAGTTGAGGGTTCGGCCCCCGTGCTTGGAGGAGGTGGACACAAGGGTCGAAGTCAAACTGGCTGACATTGAAGGGAATGAAGGCGCAGTGCAGTGGGAAGGGGAAGTTCTTAGGAAGTAACTGGGTGTGATACGTCCATTCAAACTTTCCCAGCCGTCCCCATTCATCCAAGTGCTCCCATCTGTAGCCGTAGGGATCTTTAGTGAATGGAGCTTGACCTTGGACCCGAGGAAAGGCTCTGGCGAGGTTCAGAGTAGTTAGGCTGTAGACATAAAAATACCTGCAGCTCTTGAGCGATAGGTATTCGGCAGGGCGCCATTTGGGGTTATCCTCTTCATCACTGTATTGTGCATAGTAGGGATCTGAGGGATCTGTACCCTCTCCAGGCATGGCATAGCAGCGACCTCGCCTGATGCCCTTATGTCTTCTGGGGCCTGGATGCTGCATAAGTACTGTCGGTGGGGTTAGCTGCCGGTAAAGGGAGGACTGGGAAGGGGAGTAAGCGAGAATGCGGAAGAGAGGCAGTAGGAAGTGGGGAAGAGGAGATCGAGGGAGCCAAGGGGCTTTTTCTTTTTTTTTAAGTTGCGGAGATGGGGGCAAGGGAGCTTCACCGTTGCCTCGTGGGGTCCGCGAGTACTCTAGGCACGCTCCTCCAGGGTCCTGCGATACTCCCTGAGCCTGGAGAAAGCGTTCCGTAGCCCGGGTTCTGACTCGAAGGTATTGTGCTCCGGCCTGTAGCCCTTCCATCTTACGAGATACTCTCTTCTTCATTTCTGTGGATTGTATCAATGCCCGACTATTCTTTCTACTTCGTACTCTTCTTCTGCGGCTAATTCTCTCATTTCTGGGAGCTTTGCTCGTTCTTCTGCCTGGTCGTCGCAGTAGTATTTCGTTAGATGTTGTATATTTATAACGGGGTGCATCTTATACTCGGGTGGTATCTGGAGGCGATATACTACAGGGTTGATCTTTTCTGAGACCAGGAAAGGGCCTATGCGATGTTGTACTAGCTTTTGCCCTGTCCCTTGTATGTCCACTAGCTCCAAGGAATGAGGATTCACTAGAACCTCATCCCCTTCTTCGAACTCCTCGTCACGTCATCTAAGATCATAAGCTTTGGCTTGCCTGGCTTGGGCTCATACTAAAGCGTCCCTTGCTCGGGATCGGTGCACCTTGAGCTCGTTGATAAAGGCTGTCGCTGCTATGCCATTGGGCTCGATCCGGGCGATTCCTCTCTTTACCAGGTCTATTGCTACTGCTTTCGTCTGAGGTGCATACCCATGCAATAGGAAGAAGGGTGAATAGCCCGTGGAGGAGTGTGGCGTAGCATTGTGGGCCATCGCTAGCGTCCCTAGCCACTGGGCCCAGGAGCTATGATTACCTGCGGTATATGCTCATAATGCTACCTCCAGCGTGTCATTAGCCTTCTCGGTCTGCCTGTCCATTTGTGGGTGATGTGAAGTCGAGAGTAGCAGGCCCAAGTCTAAGTGCTTGGCCACTGATGCCCAGAAAGACTTGGCCCACCTGGCGTCTCGATCGGCAATCATTTGGTGGGGGATACCGTATTTCAGAACCAGGTGTCACACGAATAGCTTCGCGAACCCCTCCTGCTTTAGATCGGAAGTCGTGGGGATGTACTGGATGAACTTCGTAAGCTTGTCTACGATCACTAATACTGTGTCGAACCCCTCTGACTTCGGGAGGCCTGTAATCAGATCTAGCGTAACTACTTTGAATGGAAGCAGCGGGATCACGTGGGGGCATAGCTTTCCCGCGGGGCCATGTTTGTCCGACTTGGTCTTTTGGCAGATGTCACATGTTCTTGGAAATTCTATGATGTCCACCCACATTCTGGGCCAGTAGAATCTCGCAGCTAGCTTGTGAAACAGCCGGGAAGATCCTGCGTGTGCTGCTTCCCAGGGCGACTCATGAGAATCTTGGATTATTTTCCTCACTTCTGACTTGGGTATGCATAAGCAGGCGACCCAATTGGTGTCGCGGAAGATGAGGAGGCCCTCCTCTGATCGATAGAAGCGTCATGCTGCTGAGAGCTCCTCTTCGTCGTCAATGGCTTCTTTCCATGGCTGCTTGAAGCTGGGATCATCCTGATATCCTTGGACGAAGGCTTCTGTCCGCATGGGGCTGATGGAGATATCCAGTGTCCAGGGCATCCATTCTCGACCAGGGGGATTGGACATCTTACCCCTCTGCCTCGCTGCTACTTCTAGCTCATCTGCTGTTGTTGGAGGTATCCCTTCTGACGTCTTTTTGGCTTGTGCTCGTGTCGATAGAAACGCTGCTCATTCTGCTGGTCTCCTTTCTACGACGTCTCCCCACGCAAATAAGGGTTGCGCCGGGAGTTGGCTTGGTAAAGCCGGGGAGTTGTCTTCAATGGGTGATTGATGCGGCAGGATTTGTCGCAGCCTGGAGAGTGGATCTATGTTTGAGTGTACGACTCCTGCTCGATGTACTATATCCAAGCCTGGGTACGCTGCGAACACTACCCCCACGCTGCGAGATGCCTGTTGGCATTCTCGTAGGTTCGAGCCCACTGTAGGGCCACGTGATCCATAATTACTATGTTCTTTTCACCTTCGATAAATGGTTGGAATCGCACTAGCGCTTCCTTAACTCCCAGAGCTTCCCTTTCGGTCGCTGAGTAGTTCCTTTCAGCTGACTTCAGAGATCTGCTCCAGTAGGCGATCACTCACTCGACATTGACTATTGTGTCTTCTACTCTTTCGGCCCAAGAACCTGGATTGGGTACATCGTTTGTATTCTTCGAGACTTGATGGGCTAGTTTTGGGACTGGTTCACCCTTGGCATGGGTGTCTACAACCTTATCGTAGGTCTTTGTGCCTTTCAGATCTCGTAGGGCGATGGGCTGTACCTGCTGTAGACTAGCTCCCATTGCTACATCAGAGGCATCAGAGTATATGTGATATGGTTTTCCAGGCATCGCATGCCCCAGTACGGGGGCTGAGATGAGTCCTTCCTTAATGTCTTCGAAGGCCCGTTCCTGTTCTGCCCCCCAGATCCAGCTCGTGCTTTTTCGTAATAATTCAAATAATGGCGCGGCCTGCTCTGAATAGTGGGGTATGTAGTGTGAGAAATAGACGGCCATTCCTAAGAATGTTTGTAGTGTGGTTTTATTATGGGGGTGAGCCAAGCCTGTAATGGCTTTGATTTTTTCCTTGTGCATTGACAGCCCCAGCTGGGAGACTTTTTGTCCTAGTAGCAGGATAGAGGTATACATGAAATGACATTTCTTTGGTGCTAGAGTCAGCTTGGTTTCTGCACAAGCCTGGAGGACTTGGTCGAGATGCTCCAGGTGCTCCTCGTATGATTTCAAGTACACCACTATATCATCTATGTAGACTAGTGAGAATATCCATAGAAAAGGGGCTAGGATAGATTGCATCATCCTCTGGAAAATGGAGGGGCCATTCCTGAGGCTGAAGGGCATCCGTTTGAACTGCCAAAGCCCTCGATGTGAACGAAAAGCTGTCTTCTCTTTATCGTCCTCATCCATTGTCATCTGATGAAATCCTGCTAGTGTGTCGAGGGCGGACAGAACCTGCAATCCAGACAGAGCTTGCAAGATCTTGGCTTGCCACGGGATTGGGAACTTGTCTGGTATAGTCATAGCGTTGAGTTTCTGGTAATCCACACAAAACCTCGGTTTCCCATTCCTGTATGCTATTACTACGGGGGCAGCCCAAGGACTTTTCAAGGGTTCTACTACTTCTTGACAGATCCACTTATCCATCTGCTCGTCGATCACCAGTCTTTTCGCTGGGGAGGCCCCATACATCGGCATGGAGACTGGGTGGGCCTCCTCTTTCATGTGGATCTTAGCGATTGTATCCAATGTCCCCAGGCGATCATCGAAACTGAAGGCCTGAATGTGTTTTCTGATCAGCTTCAGCATCTTCGCTCGTATGTCCAAAGGAGTGTCTGGAGCTATATCTATAAGCTCCTCCAGCTTCCTTGATTCATACATCATTGGATCCGCGGGTTCTGACATCTTGGGGCCCCACAGCTCGTCAGGATCATCAGGTTTGGGGGGGATCTCCAGCGCTCGCGACTTCGCCAGCACTTGATCGGATAGGTCCCTGTCCCCTAACGATCCCCGGGCTATCTTCTGCACTACTTGGGCGTAGGCTCTCAAATGTTGCATCTGCTCATCGTCCTTGGCTCCATCGAAGTATTGCTCGGGGTCGTGTAGCACACCTAGTATGTCACCCCTGTGAATCCATTCCACAGAGGGGGATGTATTAGCTACAGGTACTGTGAGCTCTTCCGACTTGAGCAGCATCGAAGGGGCTGCCAGGAAGCAACCATTGCCCGTGGAGAGCGTGACCCTCTCCATGAACCACTCGTCGCGCCCCTTAGCTGGACCTTGCACGGGAACCCTGGCGACCCAACCAGAATGGATCCTCATGTCCCTTGCAGCTTTCAGCAAGCGGGGCATGCGTCAGTGTTCTTGGTCATTGGTAGGGTTCCTGGAAGCGGCTAGGTATGCGGCGCGATTTTTTATCTCTGGAGGATGGCGGGGCTGAACCTGGAACTTCTCTGGTGAAAAGGGGGTTGAGTAGGCGGGGACATCGAACTGTTCCCCTGGCTGGTTAATCACCAGGCGCGTTTCCTGTGCTGTCCTCAGCACCGAGACTTCATAATTAACCTGGAAGTCTTCTCCTAGTAGTACTGGGACATTCATGCCTGGGATCACGTAGGCTTCTTCAACGAATTCCAGGACTCGGTTATTCATCGTGGGCATGAAGATGCGAAGGTTTATAAAACCCAGAATCTTTGCTTGGTTGGTGAGCTCGAAGAGGCTAAGTTTCATTCCCTTTTGTAGTTTCGGGTGGTACTCTAGGGTGTTGTAGTATTCCTCCGATATCAGGGTGATGTCGGCACCTGAATCCAGTTGTAACTGTACTTTGGGACTCGAAAGAGACCCTAAGCAGCCCCTGTACATGCTGAGAGCTGTAATACCAAGGGCAGATTTCCCTGGGGGTGTAGTCCTAGCTTTACAACAACGAATGACCTTCACTGGAGGGTCATTCGGTGCTTCTTGAAATCCAGGCAGAGGGCCCTTGGCTGACATCGACCTTGTCGCCGTGGCTGCGACCCTTCTATACGTTCTTTTGAGGTCCTTGGAAGCTCGTTTCTCTGGTGGCTTCTTCGGCAGGTCCAGGGGGACTTTTATGGGAGGGGGAAGCAGTATATTACTCGTCACTATATTTACATTATGCAACAAGTCGAGGTGTGTTTCTATGTACATGGGCTTCCCGTGGGGTACAGGGGGGCCAGATGATGAAGCTAGTTTCATCTGCCCTGTATTTAAAAATTCGGCACTGCATCAACCATCGCTGAGTACGCAGCCTTATAGTCAGGCATTTCATACTGCCGGTGCTCCTTTTTAAGCGTTCTCCTTTCGAGATGATTAGAATATGCCCCAAAGTGCTTGCAATCCCTAACCCAATGTTTTTCACTTCCACATGCGAAGCATTTTTGATTCGGCTTGTGATGGCTAACCACAGCATCATCCCGAGGGTAGGGATAGGTCTTTTCTGCCGTATCTGCCCTTTTTTCCCGTGGGTAAGGGCGGCATGGTGGATGATAGGGTCTGCCCCCCAGGCGTCTTCCCACACTGAATGCCATCGAAGTGGCTTTCCCTCCTTCTGCTTCCTCACTAGAGTAGTAGAAGGCCCCGTCGGGATCATCGCTGTACTTGGAGTGCAGCAAGTCTCTTTCACTCCTTTCTTCTTCGTCCTCCTGTGCCATGAAATTCGCCCTCTTCGAGTTTTTCATCTCCTGGCAATGTCAATAGTGCTGTGAAGACCTCCACTGCATTACTAACATCGCTTGGTGTGCATTAGAACTGATTCAATCGGGGGTCTATCGCTCCACCTCAATACTACATCCCATTCCGTGGGGGCATTATTCATCACCGACGCTGTTTCCTCAGGGCTATTGGGTGTGAAGCACAGGAAAATGCGAGAAAGGAGGATGCGTCGCTGGATGTATTCGGCAGGTGATTCTTCAAGGTGGTCGACACTACAGAAAGTTTCCTCATTATATTTAATTCATTGGGCCGTATACCAAGCCTCTCCCAAGTACTGGTGCAGTACCCATTCTCGTAGGGTGTCCCAGGACTGTACAATGGAGTGCTTGACGGGTACTGAATGAGCCTGCCAAGCCATGGCCACCACCCCTTTGAACCTGAAGGCGGCGATTTGGGCTAGTTGGTTCTCTATCGCAGGACCTAGCCCTACAAGATCATTGCACTTGTAGAGCCAATCGATCGCCATGTCCTGATCGCCATCCCATTTGGGGACAGCGGCCCATTTCAGCCAGTTATCCCAAGTCACTCCTGATGGGGGGCATTGAACGAGGCTCCTACAGGCCCCGGGGGTCCTGGGGGTCCGGGGGGGGCCAGGAGGGCTGGGGGGGCCCAGGAAACCACCCTCGCCTGGGAATTCTCCACTAGGAGGTACTCCTGGGGCTGGGCTGCCTTGCCCTGGGCCTCCCCCTCCTGAACCTCCTCGCCCAGGCTTGCCACCATCACTCGGAGGCCTGCCTCCACCTTTGTTCGAGCCCTGTGGGCAAGAGGGGGGAGGGGGTGAAGGGCCCTTGTCCTTGGAGTCCTCCATGGGGGGTCCTGGGCTTTCCTTCTGCAAAGAGCCTTGCGAAGGCATTGGGGCGGTGTGCTGGCTCCCAGGCTTTGAAAGGGGCATGCTTGTGGGGTTACAGGGGAAAAGAGTGCGTGAAAGGGAGAAGGGCTCCGTCTTGACTATATTCGTGTAGTAGTCATGAGCCCTTGTGGCTCCCAGGGCCGGCAAAGTGGGGGTATCTGTGACAGAGTTCCAGGTGCGGCCTGGGTACTCATCTCCTTCTCCTGTGGAGTTCGCTTGCCTAATCAAATAATTGGTGAAGGGCAAACAAGCACGAGAGGGGCCCGCAGGTTGAAGCATGAGGGGTCTCCACTAGGATGCCTCCCCATTGTGCATTCACCTATAGGGCTCATTTCTCAGGATCCCGTGGGCTCCCTATTCGTGACTTGTGATCTGGAAGGGGTCCAGAGAGCATTCCGTAGCCCTTCTCCCAGTGTAGAGACTTGCTGCGAGATGGCCACTAGCTTATTCTGGGGGTGCTGCATAGGAGTGGCTGACTCTCTGGGTGTAGAGTCGTAAAGGGGGAATGTCTTGCCAGTTCAAAGGGGAAGCATCTAAGTCAATCAACAAGGCCGGAGCGCCGATGAATTCCCAAGCCTTGTCTGATCGGAAGGGGGCATCAGCCAGGCTGGCAGGTTTATAATAGAGCCCGGCCCTGCCCTTGGGCCTTGATTGGGGCCCAAACTCACGCCGATACTTGGCTCTTCGAATTCTGAGCCGGGGACGAAGAGACCTAGGCCATGGGGATTGGTCTCAACCCTGGGAAGAGGCTGCACATTGAGCGCTTCTCCAGGTTCACATCGTACTCGGCGAATTTCGACGCTTGGTTACCCGAAAAGGGGTGCCTCGTTGCAGTTATGATAGGATGCGTCCCTTCGATGTCACCTTGGATCGCCTCCCATCCTGTAGTCAATGCTCGCCTGGCAACCTTCTTCGTGGGGAGACAGGGGTCGTGCCAGGCTTTATGTAGACGATCCCTCAACTCGGGCGTAGGAGGGAGAGAATCTTCGGAGGCCATGGGTGTGGAGAGAGTCTTGCCCTGGTGGAGTTTCCTCAGCTTATAGAGCTGCGCGAAGGTCAGTTCGATGTGAAGCTTCAACAGCTTATCGGCCATCCTTAGCTCCTCAATACATTTGGACATCCATAACTGCTCTGTCAATTTCCCTTCACGATCTATTACAAATCAATGGTCCTCCTCCCCTACTATAGCTATGATGTCTGAGATTACATTCTGTAGCCTCTCTATTCCCATTTGCACTGTAATTAGGAGTTCCCTATCCATGTGCCATTCTCATTGCTCTTC
>MU129438.1:0-13930 GCA_014904985.1 Hydnum rufescens UP504
GGATCCAGTCCACCGGACACGCAACATCTGTCATCAACGTACGGGTATGAGCGGCCCTCCCTTCCGCCATTTTCGACATTGCTTCGATGGCAGATCAGGCTGCAGAAAATATGTCATGAGATTGTTCGAGGACCCGCATCCTCCTTCCTACATGGCTTTTCTGATGACAGTAAATTGCCTTCTGGGGTTCTCGCACTTGTTTGTGACGGTAGATGTTTGTGAGGACTTAACCGCTCCAGCACCCGCTTGTGTACTGTCTCGTCTGCAATCTCCACATTCATTTGTCCATCACCGTTTACATTCTTGCTGCCGCTGGCCTTTCTTGTGTTGGTTGTATTCCTCAACTACAGAGTCCCGCCGCCATCTCTCACTACCTACATTCGCTGTTTCATTTCCATTTGCTGACTTCAAGTGTCCATTGCAATATATACGTCCTACCTCATCGTCTCTCCTGCTTTTCTCCTTTTATGTTTGGAACATAGGCTCTAGTTCCGCCCCTTCTTTCTTACCACATCCTTACTACACTGTTGCCCTTTTTTTTTATCACCTTGCATCTCTACAGCATTCCCCGTCATTCATGTCTACATTTCGTTGCGTCTTTTCATTTCTTAGCTAGCATACTTCTCGGCTCGTGGAGAGTACGGGGCCGATCTTTTGTCCAACCGGAATTTGCAATTTACATACAATTTGATCTAGCCTCGAATAAGGAGTAAAAACCTAAAAACTCAATGAGGTAAAACGGAGGCGATCATATATCGCAAAACACGTGTGGCGGGGATTCCGATTACGTATTCACAATATATACCATCGGAGGGACCCGGGTGTCATGCGCCACACCCACGGATCTGGTAGCTCCTGAAAAGCCGGCTAACGTTAACTGTTAACGTTATGCTCATTTCTACCTTAATTGTCTGTATCGGCAACCGAGGAAAATCGCGCCCAAAAGGCTGTTGCAGTTGCCTTGTAACCGGGGTAAACCCAGGGCCTCGAGAGAAGCATGGAATCCGGATACATGGATGAGCTGCTTTTCTTGTCCATTAATTTCCCTTGCGGCTGATAATGTCTTCCCTGTACATACATGTGGAGGGCCCCGGATGCAGCAGACAATCTAGCGAGCGGCTTATATATATATATATAAATCATCAGATAGGCATAGCAATTGTATGGCTTCATCAGCAAAGATCGCAAGGCATAGCCCTATTGATGGCTGCCTTGTCTCCGGTAGGGGTTGTGGAATCCCCCTTGCTTAAACCCTTCAGCCTGACGTCCCCTCAAGCGCAGAAGCTTGCACAGGGGTGCTATCGGAGTACAACTTAGAGTAAATCACCTAGATCCGAGCCAGGAATGTCTAACAATTTATTCTTCAAATTATTGGCTCATTTGTGTCGAAGCCCCGTGCTTATACACGCGCTGAAGGATCTAGTAAGGTCTGAGTACAAGACTAGGAGAGCACAGTCAAAAAATGCACCTACCAAAAACACAGGATCTGGGTACCTAGAAGTTCACAGGGTTGCTATATTGGATTGGAATTTCCAGTGTGGTGGGTATTTTTCTCGTCTTTGTTGCGATATTGACTGGTGTGGCTACTGTAGTGTCCGCTCGCAACCCTTGGAACTTTGCACAATACTGGCTCATTCCCATGCATCTGAGTCAAGGTGCAACTGCAAACTCTCCAGATTTTTCAGGACAGAATTTTTTTATACTTCTCTAAAATGTTGTAATTATTGAGATGTAGCACAGCCTTGTGGCTATGAAAAGCTGCTCTGAAGACCACTGATGAGGATGGGAGATTTCTTATAGGGGAGCCTAAGTGCTCAAGTGGAGTGAGGGCAGGTGAAAGAGAAGGAGACTCATGATATTTGGAAGTACTGGCCAATTTATGGCCTACAGGATAGGAGAGAGAATACATGAAGTATGAGTGAAAAGACAGAGAAACACAAGAAATACAGGAGTAAACTGATGAGCAAGTAGAGAGGCACAGGGTACTACTTGTGGACTCAGGGGATGTCCTCCAAATAGCACTCATGCACTTGTGTCTGTTGTTATTACCAAATAGGGGTCATCCCCCTAAACCACTGATTTGCCCCATCGGATCCCAACTCCAACACTCCCCCTCAAGCATGACCCAATCCAAGTCCAACCACATGAAAATTTGATTTCATTGGCCTGAGGGCTTTCATGAGAATGTTAGCTGTCATTTTGTCCATGGGGCAGTAAATAAAATTGAAGGTGCCATCCTTGATCATCTCATGGATAAAATGAAAACATGTCAATATGTTTCATCTGAGCCTGATAGTTGTCACCCATTGTGAGTTTCAAAGCCAATTGATTGTTGCAATAAAGGGTTGTTGGCTTGAGTGGGAACTGAAATAACTCATTAATTACCCACTATAGAAGAAGGGTTGGGAGCTCTGATGACTGTCAAATAAAAATCTGGTTCAGCCAGTGTGTAAATAGGAGACTGTATTTCTGTTGTTATTTGTTGGGTTGGTTCACTTCAATGGTTGATCACTCTCTGTGAGATGTGATGGTGTTCAGTGGAGAATAGGATGTGATATGGACTAGCTGTAGTCAATGATATATCATCTGGGATGCTTGTAGAAAGGCTTATACATTGTTTGTGTTGCATGGGTTTGTTTACTGATATTTGTGTGTTCTTGTTTATGTTCACCTGGTCAAAATGTGGATATCTGTGGATTACAGACTGGTCAGTGCTTGGTTAGTCTTGTTAGTATGCTTCTTTCTTCCTTCTTCAAAACCTGATTCATATTTTGTTATGCTTACTTTTCCTTGGATGTCCAGCAACAAACCAGTCAGCCATAATTGTATATCTAGTTAGGCCCTTTTGCCTTGCTTTTATTCAATCTAAGAGCAGGTTTTTAGGTGGGGGCCCTGGGGCCCACTGGGTGATTTCATGGCATGAGACAAGGGGCCCCATGGGGCCCCTTGCTCTGAACTTGCCTTCGGGTATCAGCCCATGTATGAGACCAAGAGATTCAAGGCTTGTTCAAGACCAGTCCAAAAAGGTACCTTCAATCAATATTGATTGCATGGGTAGGACCTAATTACAAGGTTATATTATATGTGGATTAATAAATTGGAAGTACTAGGGTTTGGAATGATGAAAGGAAGGGATTGTTCGAATGGGAGTAATTATTGTAGAGAATTATTGAAGATACTGAGTCCCAGGCACTTCCTGATTGGAATCCATTTGGGTTGTACATGTCCCCAAGGCCCATAGCTGAAGTATCAAAATTGTTGATGCCAGAGGGGAACATTCCAATGTTGGACTGCAGAGTGCCATTGTCCAAATGTGAACCCATTGCTGCAATGTCTGAATCAGATACAAAGAAATCATGAGGGTTGAAGGCCAAGGAACTTGAAGCATGAATATTTCCATTCGATCCTGTGGCAAAATTGGAGTGCAGAGGGGCAGCATGCCAACTCGTACTTCCTGTATTCAGGTGGACAACAGCAGATGTATTAGGTGCAGTGCGAAAATCGGGATATGACGAAGATGTGGCACATCCACTTGTACTTGCAGGATTGGAGTTGAAGTTTCCAGGGCGAAGGATGGGCATGGCTTCTGCATTGGCCTCAGAGTCACTAGACTCATCATTTGTAGGTACCGATATAGCATGAGCCTTTCCCTTTCCCTTTGAGGGCTTTGAAGATACATTGCAATGCTTTGACCTGCCACATGGCACAGGCAATACACTGGGCTGCTCTGTTGCTGCTCTGGATTCTCCCATAGAGTCAACTGCACTACCTGCATCTCGCACACAGTAGACGGTATCATTGTTCTGATCAATGATCAACACAACGTTGTCATTACCATCTTTCTCATGTGCACCCCATGCCTCCACCTTGATTGGGCAATCATTTCCCTTGTGGAACTGAGTCACAAGGAACCTCCACTGGGATGCATCCCATTGCTTGTTCGTACATTGCAGATGTGGGGCAGGGCATTCAGTTTCAAGAGGCCATCCAATGATGCGGATACAGTATTGAACAAGGAGGCTGAGAAACCATACCCAAGGTACGATGGATGGAAACCAGGTGTAACTGTTGGAAGTGAACAAGTTCTTGATGTATTTCGAAGCTGCAGAGTATGCTGAGTCACATCGCTTGAGTTCGTTATTGCACTCTTTTTTCTCTGCCTCTTGATGCCACTTTGCAAGACTGCTTTGATCGAGCCGCCGATGCAACACCTTCATGAAAAGCTCATCGAGTGATTTTTGAAGATTGAAGCTGCCCTCGATCAAGCTCTCAATCTCAGGGGAGCTGCAGATGATGGCATTCTGGGCATGTGCTGCATGTGCATTGGGATGTCCACACACCATAATCATGATGGTGTGAATATCGAACTTAGACATGTGTCCCATCTTGCCCTTGAAGTACTTCTTTTGCCGACTCATGAACTTGGCCACCTTAGTGCCACTCATGAGTTTGACATCATTCTCCACCCTTGAGGATTGAGCAACAGTACAGAGTTCATCAAGCCAATTTTTGAGGGCCTGAGAGTCGCCATTGAATGATTCCTTTTCTTTGATATACGCATCTGTGAGCTCGGCTTGGGAGACTACAAGACCAATGGAGAGTAGTGAATTAGTACATTAGTTATACACCAAAAACTTTGAGGTCTTACATTTAGGAAGTCCGTCCATTTTTCGTTTCCTAGCATACCCATTGAACGGATTGGGTGATTGCCTAAGGGGTATAACTGTGCTGAGATTTGCCAAACATTGGAGTTGGTGAAGTGGACGATTGGACTTGTCTGCCAACGCCTGCAGAGCATCATTAAAGGCCTTGCAAAGTGTTGCCACAGAGTCACAAAGGTCGTTAGGAATTGGACCTCCATTATACGGCTCTCATGGTGGTTTAGGTGCATCTGCACAGTTTGCATCGGTCTCATCGTCCTCCCAATTACAATCCGCATTGTCATCAATGTCGCTGCTGCCGCCATCATCAGAGTCAGACTGAGGGCTGTTGATGCTCGTTTCACTGCGGCGCTGCATTTGGCTGGCAGAAATCATTCCAACCCTTGGAACCTTGGGCACCAATGCTGTTGGAGCTGCTGGCCGTGCCAAGTCCAAGGTATGCATTGGAGATGGCCCAGATGGAACGAGTGGGCATCTGCGAAGCGCCTTCAGCAGCTTCAAGATCTTGATCTCGAACTGCTCTAAGTTGAGACCCCGCTTGTCGGCGAAGAATGCCAGCCCTTTGATGATGCCAAGAGCACCACAAGGACCTCGTCTCATCTCCTCCACAAGGCGGGATATGGACACCGCTTGGAAGACACGGTTCAGAGTACGGTCAACGTATTCATAATCATCCAGGGGATCTGCCCCTTCATCGGGTAAGGCCAGTAAAATATTATTGAGGGCGTTGGCATCCCAGACATTAAGGAAGTCACCAGGACGTGCCACATGAATACTAGGGTGTAGGCAGTGCGCTAACTCTTGGGTGTCATCAAGGATCTTGCGAGGATCAGAGATCCTTTGAGCCTCTTCTAGCAGAGTGCTGGGTGTGTCCGATACTGGCGAATGAGGGCGGATCTCAAGATTGATGAGTTCTGGTCGGCAATATCGGGAGGTGAAAGATAACGGGGAGACGAAAGATGATGTTGGGGCGAGAGGGCTTTAGGGGCTCAATCCGCCTGGGTGGGATCCTGACATAGGGACGAAGGCTGTGTATAGCAGAGGATTTCGGACCAACGATGCGATAGTTCAATTTTGCTTGCTTGCCACCCAGAGGTCCAGACTTGCCAGACTATAGGTAACTCATGAGACAAAGATGATAAATTAGAACCTGAAAAATCCGTACCTTGGGCAACTCCTTGTCATTTGAGCTGGTGTGCCCATCGGAAGACTTCGAAATAGCCAAGTGTTCGGCGGCGGGGCGTCTTAGCAACTTCGGTTTTTTGGGAGCATTCTCAATCTGCGATGGACAGTATAAGTCCGAGGTTGTAGGCATAGAATAGAAAAGACGTACCACGTTCAGTGCCTCATATGTCTCATTCCGAGATGCGCCCATGACAGCAAAGTGTTTGATAGTACGACGAGGTGGTGGCTCCACTTCTTTATGAGTTCTCTAATGCAGAGCATGAGAACTGGACTGTAGAAGACCAAAAGTCTGAAAGCACTTACAGTCTTCAGAGCTCTATCTGCATCTGAGGACGTTGGCTCCTCAGATGAGCTGTCAATAACCTTGCGTTTGGTAGCATGGGTTGGCAGCTTCGACACCTTCGTTTTCGGAGCTTCCTCATCTGAGGCCCTGTTGGTAGAGTTCTGTCTGACAAGACATCCTTGATATGTCTTTAGGTTTGCCTTCGATGAGGCTGGGACAGATTTATTCGCCATTGGATCCAAGGGTGCTATTTTTCCAACTGCAACGTCTAAGTATTTCAGAAACGTTCCAAGTAGAAATATCACAGTTGAACGGCCTCCACAAAGGGTCGAATCGATGATGAGTGTATGATGAAGTACGAAGATGGTGATGATGAGGGAATCGAGAGGCGTAGGGATGAGGAAAGAACAGGAGGTGTATATAGGGTGAAAGTGTCGATATGCAGAAGTGAGGGTTGAGACACGAGAAGAAAATGAAGGCAGTTGATGCTTCCTGAATGACCTTTGCTCCCAATCGCACAATCCGAGAGGTCCAAGGAAACCAGGAACCTCCCAAGATGCAGTGTGAGCGGGTGGTGCAAGCAGTAACTCATTGAGTTGTGAGGATTGTTGAAAAAGTGAAGCCAAGCCTTATCACTCTATCTGAGGGGCACAAGAAAAATCAGGTGCCTCTCAAGACTGAGTGAGACAAGGTCGCGAGGTGGTGGTTCGCTGAGAAACCTTCTGGAACTTGCCGGCCCACTTACGACAGTAACTTATAAGGTATGCAATTATAATTCTATTAGTCAAACATCTGTACATACACATATATGAAGAGGAAATTTAAAAAAAAAGAGGATAAAGAGGTGGGGAGGCGGAGAGGCAAAGAGGTAAAGAGGCAAAGCTATCATCTCACCCCACTGAATATAGCCTCGTCTGTCCTCAAAAAAAGAAATGGGGTGGGGAAGAACGGTCCCAATCGATGTACCATAGTCCAGACTCAAGGTACCCAAACGATTCCATATGGCGGGGGTGGGAAGGGCAGGAATACTGCATGTCGGGATCGAGCATTGCGCTTTGGCCAATCACATGAACCAGATCATCGTATGGACCATTTGTGTGGTAGAGTGGCACCCAGAATGGTGTAGTGCTCTGATCGTCATGGATAGCATGAGCACGCACAAATTGCACCAACCAACGTCGTGTAGCAGTGTATTCCTCATCAAGGGTGCAGCACTAGCCATGCTGTGGTGAATTCGATTCGATCCATGATTTGTGGTGCACCAAGAGTAAAGCCCTCTACAGCAATAGGAGGGTACTGATTCAATTCCAGCAGAGAGTATCGAAGGAACACTTTTACGCTGGTCACTGCAACCAGCAGGGGGAATGGATGGAACCACCGCAAATCTCCAAGGTCCCTGTATGGAGGTGAATTCTCCATCATTTCTGTGAGGTCCACAGGGGATTGCTGGTGCAAGTAGCACATCTGCACGTACTCTGGACACAGCACATAATGAAACAAATCCAGTGCTTCCTGGTGGTCTACATGGACTGTGTTCACTTCGTTGAAGGGCCACAGCCTGTGCTCAGGCGAGTCGCGAAGAAGGCTGAGCACAGCATTGTGTCTCTGCTCAGATTTGAAAGAAAGAAGAACCTTCTTCTTGTTATGAGCAGCACCTTTTGCCATCTTGTTCTTCCACACCTGAACTCCTATCAGGCCAGTTGCCTGGAACAGCTTGAACAGCCGTGGAATGTCCACATATTCAGTCACACCTGATAATTCAATGTGAAACCAGGTGGCCAGAGGGACAGCTTGATCAATGACAGCTTGATCAATGACAGCTGGATCAATGACAGCTGGATCAATGACAGCTGGATCAACGCTAACTGGATTGACAACAGCTAAGTCGGTGGCAATTGGGTTGGTGGTGGCTGGATCGGCGGCAGCTGAATTGGCAGCAGCTGGATTGGCAGCAGCTGGATCAGCACCAGCTGGATCAGCAGCAGCTGGATTGGCAGCAGCTGGATCAGCAACAGCTGGATTGGCAGCAGCTGGATTGGCAGCAGCCAGATCGGTGGCAGCTGGATTGGCGGCAGCTGGATCAGTGGTCTCTGGAATAGCACCTCCAGGAAAGGTAGAAAGGGTGGAAGGGCGACCAGGAGGCATTTGGGGTGCCTCGAATGAATCACTAGGAATGACAGGAGGGGCAGAAGGGCAATCTGGAGGCAGTTGGAGTGCCTCAAATGAATCACCAGGAATGACAGGAGGGGTGGAAGGGCGGCCTGGAGGTGTTTGGGGCACCTCAAATGAATCAACAACCTTGGTTGGACCATGAGAAGCACTCTGTGAACACTGGGCATGCCAAGAGCCAGAAGGCTCTGGCTGTCAGGGCCATGCTGCGACGAGAGCACCAAACAAATATAAACACAGATAACTCTGACTAAGTCCGGTGTGAGTCCAGCTAAGTCCGGGAGAATCTGGGCAAGAATGAGATAACGAGATTGAGATGGAGAGGCAATCCAGCAGCCCAGAAGGGACTAGGCAGAAACGAGCACAGCGGTCCTTAAGCTCATGGAGTCAACTGGGAAGTACTCGGACTGTAGTCCGGAGTGGAAGCAGAAATCCTGAGATTAACATTAAGGGAATAGGTACAGTGAGGCTAACCTGTAGTCCGGAGTGGAAGCGGAAATCCTGAGAGACCAAAGCTGAATCTCTGGATTTCGCCCCGGACTACTTATACATAGTTCCTATACTACAGGGGATTGATCACTTAATGAGAGGTGGTTACAGGGGGGCAGGCACAAGAGGGGGAGCAGGCAGGGGACGGGAAAGTGGAGGGGACAGGGACAGGGCCAGGGGTAAGTGTGTGGGAACCAGAAGTAAAGGAAACGAGGAAATGAAGGGGAAATGAAACAGAGGCAGGGACAAACCGGAAACAAACCGGAACAAATCCGGAAACAAATCCGGAATTAACCGGGAAATGGATGAACTCTGACATTACCCCCCTCTTAAGCCCGATCGTCCTGAGCGGGCGGGAAGGATCGATCCGCGGAAACATCCGGAGTTCTTGTGCCACGTAACATGTCAGGCAATAATCATTCTCCGTTCGAAGAAGCTCGTCTCTGCTGTGAAGAGGCTGCGCAGGCATTGAGGGAGGCACAGGAGGAGGAGGCCAGGCTCGCGGAGGAGGAGCAGAAGAAGGAGGAGGCAAAGCGGAAGGCGGCTGAGGCGGCGCGTCATAAGGCAGCTGCGGAGGCCAAGGCCGCTGCAGAGGCCAAGGCTGCCGCAGAGGCTAAGGCTACCATGGAGGCTACTGCCAGGAGGGTCCGGGAGGACTCTGCGAACCAGCCGTGAGTCCGTGTCTTGGTGAAGTTCCGCATACTTGGTAATAATGTCTTCCAGGTCTACTGTGTGCATTCGCTGTATTCAGCACCGGATCCCTTGTGTCCCCCAGGACAAGCCGGGAACGCGGGCATGCCGGCTGTGCTTCATGGCGAAGGTTCGATGCACGCTGGGCAACGAAGGGGCATCCAGAGCCGAGCCATCGACAGGTCAGGGCTGTGCT
The DNA here is from genome assembly GCA_014904985.1 of Hydnum rufescens UP504. Taxonomy (NCBI): domain Eukaryota; kingdom Fungi; phylum Basidiomycota; class Agaricomycetes; order Cantharellales; family Hydnaceae; genus Hydnum; species Hydnum rufescens. The sequence continues at coordinate 9,674 of MU129438.1, forward strand.
TGTGCTCCTGCAGTGGATGTCCAGCTCCGACTTGCGGTAGCCGCGGAGCAAAGCACGCTTGCACACAAACGGTCAGCTGAGGTGTTGGAGAAGCAGGCCTAGGCCGCGGAGGAGATGGCGTTCTTGGTGGGGGAGATGTGAGACTCTCTCCAGGCCATCACCCGGCACCTGGTCCCTCGCCAGGTGGTTTCTCACCCTCCGGTCCCAAGTCCGGAGTGGATGGGGATCAGGTCTGGAACGGTCGAGCCGGCCTCCAGTGGGGTCCATCATCTGGACGCGGGATCAAGCGTCAGCGTACTGAGGAGCCCATCAACATAACGGATAGCGAGGGTGGTAACGACGATGTTGATGGCAAGGATGATGACATGGATGATGAGGATGATGATGACGAGGGTGAGGGTGATGAGTAGTCCGAGTTGTTGTTCCGTCTTCCACTCCTCCTTTTTTCCTTTTTCTTTCCTCCTTGTAAATACGTTGTTCCTTGAATCCGTCAGTGCGTCGACCAGTCTGGGAGGTCCATCGGAGACTCCGTAAGGAACTGGGTGGTCCGGAACGGTATGGATGCGAACTCCACGGCATTAATGCGTCTCGGGGCCTCCGGATGAGTCTGGTGGAATTCCTGAACAGCCTCCAGGGTGTTGTCCAGGTTGGCTTCGGGGACCCACTCATTGTCGGAAGCCAGGTACCCCTTCCACTTCACTAGGTACTGGAGTTTCTGGCGGAAATACCTGGAATTCTCAATTCACTCGACTTCGTACTCCTCTTCACCTCCTCGTAAGATTGGGGGTGGTGGGGGGTGAGCTGTGCGCTCTGCAATCGGGTCCGGTTGGAAGGGGCAGAGTTTGGATACATGGAACACTGGGTGGATACGCATGGAGGCAGGGAGTTTGAGACGGATGGCAGAGCGGGAGATGACTTTATCAACCTTATAGGGTCCAAGCCATTTGTCGGAGAGTTTTTTAGTGGGGCGGTCGGTGGAGATGTCGCATGCATCTAGCCAAACTTGGTCGCCAATTGTGTATTCCGGAGTGTCCGTGCAGTGGGCATCATAGAAGCATGCCATGTCTTCTGCAGCCCTCCGTAAGGTGGCCTGGGCTTCATCTGTAGCCTTCCGCATCCGAGTGATGAAGTCCGAGGCAGCTTCAACCGTCCCGGCACGGACTGGTTCAGTGCCAAGGTGAGGGTCCTGTCCGGAGTCCAGCCGGAACGGGGTCTGGCGTGTAGAGGAGTGCACACGGTTGTTATATGCGAATTCCGCAATAGGGAGCCATTCTGCCCAGTCGTTCTGCCGGTGGTTAACAAAGATCCAGAGGTATTGCTCAATTTCCTGATTGACATGCTCCGTCTGTCCATCCGTCTGGGGGTGGAATGCTGTCGAGAAGTTCGTTTTAACGCCAAGGAGTGAGTTCAGCTCCTTCATGAACTTGGAAGTGAAGGTGGAGCCTCGGTCGCTGATAATGGTTTCCGGAAGGCCATGATGTCTCCACACGTTGTCTCGGAACAGACAGGGTGACCCCGGCGGAATCGACTGTGGTGGTCATGGGCATTGCATGGATTCGTTTGGATAATCGGTCAATGACGATCATCATGCTGTCAAATCCATGTGATTCCGGGAGTTCCATGATCATGTCCACGGATATGACCTGCCATCGACGGTCCGGCACAGGGTTGGGGTGGAGTGTTCCGGACGGCTTGGAAGGGAAGGTTTTCGTCTGGTTGCAAGTGTCACAGGTAGAGACATAGGTCGCAATGTATCGAGACATCCCCGGCCACCAGTAGTGGTGGGATACCAGCTCAGTACATCTTCCACCGTCCGGGATGACCCGTGGTCGGAGTATCATGGTGCTCATGCACGAGGTCATGATGGAGTTTGGGGTCCAATGGGACATATACGCGGCCTCAGTAGAGAACTGTGGAGCCATGGAGTTCCCAATCCTTGAGGTGTGTCTTCGGTCCATCCCCATTCAGCTCCTTAATGATCTGGACCACTTTATCGTCGATCTCCGTTGCCCTTTTAATCCGTGCCATCAGGCTCTGTCTGGGCCCTTCGACTGTGATGACCTCCAGGGGAGTTGGTGGCCCGTGTCTGGAAGGCGGCCAGGTTTCAGGAGCACCACGTCGGAATTGTCAGAGTCCCCACGTGGATGGTCTGACCGGCGTGAGAGGGCATCAGGCTTCCCAGACTGTGTCCTGGAACAGTGTTGGAGGGTGAAGTTGAACCGAGAGAGGAATATGCTCCACCGGGCTTGCCTCCGGTTCAACTTCTGGGCAGACCGGAAGTACTGGAGGTTCTGGTGGTCCGTCAAGATCTCAACCGAGTGAGGGGAACCTTCGAGGTAGTGTCTCCAAGGCTTCCAAGGCCCAGATGATGGCTAAGAGTTCCTTGTTGTAGATGTCATAGTTTCTCTCGGCCTCGGATAAGCTTTTTGACAAGAAGCCCACTGGGTGCCACTTCCCGTCATCTTGGAGTTGGGAGAGTACAGCTCCCTGTTGCATACCCAGAGGCATCTGCTTCCACTTGGAAGCATCTGGACTCAGAGGGAAACACCAGGATCGGTGCGGAAGTGATGAGGGCTTTCAGTTTGAGGAAGGCGTTATGTTCTGCATCAGTCCACCGGAAGGGTGTGTCTTTCCGGGTGAGATCATTTAGAGGTCTGGCAACCTTGGCGAAATCCTGAATGAATCGTCGGTAGAAGTTAATGAACCCTAAGAATGACTGTGTTTCTTTCAGGTTTTTGGGCTCCAGCCAGTCCGTTACGCCTCCGACTTTGACAGGGTCCATCTCCACATGGTCCGGCGTGAATATCATCCCCAGGTATTCGATCCGATCTCGGAAGAACTCACACTTCTCCTGGTTTCAGGAAGAGTTTGTTTTCCCGGAGGGTCTGTAGGATGCCTCGGACGCCTCGGACGTACTCTTCTCAAGTCTTGGCAAAGCATAAGATGTCATCCAGGTACACAATGCATACTCCATTGTCGATCCACTCCCTGAGGACGTCATTGATCATGTTCTGGAATGTCCGGGGGAGTTGCAAAGTCCGAAGAACATTACCAACGGTTCGAACAGTCCTCGGTTCGTCCGGAATGCTGCTTTCCATTCGTCTCCTTCTGCCATCCGGATGTTCTGGAATCCCCACCGGAGGTCAAGTTTCCTGAACACTTTGGCTCCATGGAGTTGGTCGATTACGTCAGAGATTAGGGGTAAGGGGTACGCGTTCTTAACCGTGATGTCATTGAGTTTCCAGTAGTCCTGGACTAGGCGGAACCCTGCATCCTTTTTTCTTCACGAAGAACACTGGAGCAGCCATTGGAGACTTTGACGGACGGATTCGACCAGAAGCGAGATTCTCCTTCAGGAAGTCGTCAAGTTCTTTCTGTTCACCTGGGGACAGCGGGAACAGTTTGGCAGGAGGAGGTAGCTGAGTTCCTTCTTGAAACTCAATGTGGTGGTCCCATGGCTTCCAGGTGGGGAGTTGGTCAAAGGAGTCTTTGGAGAACACGTCTTGGAAGTCATGGAATTCCTCGGGTACGAGCTCCTCGAAGGTTTTGGCAGGTTCATTTGCTTTCATCTTAGCAGCCTCTGCCAGCCTCTGAGAAGGGGTGGACGTTGCTTGGACGATTTCGGAGTGTTCGCTGTCATCAGGGAAGTAGGCTGCAAAAATAGCATCCCCTTTTTCCAAGGTCAGGGTCTCATCATCGTCGTCCAGTGGTGCGGGCTCATTCCGGGGTGTCTCCACGGCTTTCCGACTATCTCTCTCTCGTCAGCATTCCGTATTCCATACTCTCCGGATCATTGCTCGGCAGTCAGATGGGCATTGGGTCAGCATCAGCTTCCCTGTTGTCCAGTCGATCTCCAGGTTGTGGTGGTGGAGCCAGGTGTGCCCTATGATCAATTTGGTTTTACCCAGTCCGATCACGGAGAACACCACCCATTTGGAGTGGTCGTCAATCCGGAGGATGACTTCGACTTCTTCACAGACAGATCCCATCTCATTGAGCATTCCATTGACATTATAGACTGGGATGGGGTGGGTGAGCGGTCGTACTCTAGTCCATTCTCCTTTGCAAAGGCCAGGTCCATGAACATCCCGGTTGCTCCAGAGTCCAGTAGAGCGGTTCCGGCACAGATGGCTCCAGTCCGGGGTGATTGGATTTTCACCTTGACTTCTGTGGCTCGTCTAGGGTCTTCGGAAAGGAGGCGGATCGAGGGTGGAGGGCTATAAACAGGGTTGGTATAGGTGGATACGTTTTCAGAAT
>MU129440.1:0-13664 GCA_014904985.1 Hydnum rufescens UP504
AAGGGAATGCGACCAACGGTGATGCGTCGAAATAGGTACTCATTCGTAGAGAAGCCGCCGACGAGAAGCAATGTGTCTATGCGCACTTTGGAAGCTTCCACATGTGTCGCAATAGAATGAAGGACCTGGATAGAACAGAAACGGATACCGGTATGATGATGTTTCCCAATGAGCAGGGAAGAGCACTCACTTGTTCAACAACAGGATCAAAGACCTCGAGGCGGAGAACGTCCCCAGGGATGACTAATTCGCCATGGTCGAGCCCAACGGCAGGATCATCTAAACAGCATTCACTTAAAGAGCGAACACCAACGGAAGGCAACACAACTCACGTGAATCCTCGACATGAAGGCATGGGAATCGAAACAGCTTTGCGTCGTCCTCAGCGCCGTTGTATGCCAACTTCTCAAATCCCGAAAATGAGCGGACAAAGTGTGCTAGGCTCGCTTCATCCAGATGTACTGGGTGGGCAGCGAGACGAGCCTGAACAAGCTTGCGAAAACGCAAGTCTAAAAACAAAGACCCGCAATAGGAGCCCGAGCGTGGAGCAGTCTCGACGATTTGAGGGGCTTCCGAAACTTGCAAAGCGTTGTACGTAGCCAAATCCTGAAGGGTTTTGCGTAAGGATGTGCCCGAGGCGGATATTCGAGAACCTACGACTGTAGCACCGCCAACATCACATATCGTGAGGCTCTGGTCCCACGGGAATTTGAAGGCTGATGAAAGAACGGAATGAATTACGGAAACCTCCGTCTCTCTATGAATTAAGCGTGTGGGGGCATGAACAGCGTATCTGAGGGGGCAAACAAGCAAGCTATCGTACGGAATAATGTGAAGCCGCTCCTGCCAATAAATGTCCTCAAATTCCGAATCTTGAACAACTAGGCCTCTATATACGAAAGCATCAGACAGGCACATGATCAATAAGTGGATTATAGCCACGCTTTTATGGCAGCCTCCCGAAGAAGCAAAGATGTGCGCAGATCCCACGATGAGGGAACAGCTGGAATCAAGGGCTATATAAGAAATGAAGCGAAGGATGCGATAATCGCAACGTACTTAGGTATACCTCGGCATGGCCTGGTGATGATTACAATTCAGCCATGGAAAACAAGAGCACACACAACGCACTTCATGAACACGGGCCATTTTCTCCATGAATCTGATTTTTTGTGTGCTGATGATGGGAATTGGGTTAGGAAGAAGAGAGTTTTTGAGTGATTTGCACGCACCATCCATATGCAAGAAAGATAATCTGCCACCACATCCATAATATTTTTGGGGGGCTAGGATGAAGTGAATAAAAAATGTTTGAAGGGTATGTAAGGCGAACTCCACCTGAAAGAGTCTCGATTCGAGGAGGGTGCTTGGTACCGAGCTCAGATCTAGCCACAACTTGAACCTATCGATTGAATTTAATTTCGTGTCCTCGCCCCACATTAGAGGAACCGCTTACCATTCACACCGTACCCAGCCCTTCTTCAAACTTATATCCGTTGCCTCAAGACCCCAAGCACGGATGTCGCCCAAAGCATCATACACTAGGCATGTAGGAATTTTGGAAAAGGGACGGCTGGATCCCGGCCATACGAGTATCTCGCGGACTTCTCCATGACTAGAGATCGTATATGAAACGCCTGAGCATGCAGCGCCAAAGTCGATGGAAACGAACGCCTTGGGGTATCGAGATGGCGGGTTCTCTGCAAAGACATCTGATGTATAAAGACCCAACTGGGTGATAATGGAGGCGGTTGGTGAGTAAGGATCTGCAACATATCCAATGATTACTAAGCGAAATCTGGGAAGCTCGTGATCGTGTCTGTACACATGCAACGCACCAGGTGTGTTCACGGATCCCTCAACGAGAACAGCTTCATTGAGGTGTCGCTGAATACTCATTCCATAATCTGCATCATGGATACGGGGTCGCCGCGGATTGAGCATGTTCATCGAGATCGTCGGGGTTGGATGGGAACGCCTCAACGGCATTGAAACAATACGTTCTCGGTCATTGGAGGGTCCGTCGATACATGAACATGAGCAGCCCATATCGTAGCAGGGGACGTGAAGTGGGCGTGGTCTCTTGAGCTACTTATACTTTCAATATGTATTGCTGCTTATGTAAATAGTGCATGAGACAGCGGTGCTTCACATTGAAAAGCAGCGCTTGGGCCAATAACTTACTATCTTAGTTATATTCAATCATTCATCCGCCGAGCCCCTTTACTAAGACTCGGCCCGACTCAATGAGCAAGTCCCTGCGCCACCACTCGACGCGGGTGTTGCCTGGAGATGGCTCGCGTAGCCAGGCCCAGAGGATCGGTATATCGACCCATCATGATCCATTTTCACTTCTATTGTCATTTTAGTTGCCCCATACAATACTGTACAAAAAAAAGCTCAGGTTCAGGAATCGCACAGGGACGAAGTTTAAAAAAGGGCGGGTTTTAGTCCAATAAGGGCCGAAAACGGACCGTGTCACCAACTAGATTTGAATTGTACGCCCAGACAGCGGGCGGTGCCTCTCCCCACACTCGGCTCTCGGCACACATGGCTTTATTTTGTTTTCCCGTACCATAAACTGAATCAAAACTCAACAAAAACAAATTCACCGCCGGTCTTCCCCCCATGATCCCTTCCCAGGTCCATGACGTGTTATCCACGTTTCCTATCGCCGTGCTCCACTTTTTTTTTTAAATTTCGCCGTACTTAGCAATTTCGATCAATAGCATTGCCCGAGTGCTGCCTGAAGAATTTTCATCCGGGACCTTAGTTGCGTGACACGTGACAGCTCAGAGATTCATTGATTCTGGCCGCCGTGGCAGCTACTATCACCCCCGGAAGCCTGTCACAACCCTTATGTGACGCGTGATAACTGCCGGATTTCGTTCCAGCCAGATATTCGAGACAGCATTGGAAAGATAAATCCCAAAAATGCAGTACTTACGTCATCCATGCCCCTGGAATTGAAAATGTGCTCTCCTGCATAGATAAATCCTAAGAGTGAAATACTGTATTGTTCATCAACACGGAAATCTCTTTTTTAGAAACTCCTGATTCTGAGCGATAAGACTTGTAGCGCATTAGGAAAAAGTGGCTGTGACGCATGACTTGACTCAGTAGGAGTTGAACTGACGTCATTCCCCACAAATTTAGGGATGAGGTGTGAGGTCAAGCACTTGCCGCGTGGAATAAGATGATCCACCCAGCCGATTGGCTGCAATGGGTCCAGTCCTTATCGGTCACTAGAGGATAGAACAAACCCCAATCACTTGACTACATTGTGGGTTGGGTTTCAAGTCGAATCCCGATCTTTCCTGTTAATCTAGGATTCACAACACCAACGATACGGCGGACAATACGTGCCGTATCCAGGAGAAAGTAGTCCATTAAAATATGCACTCTGCCACCTCAGGAAATATTAATCCGTTCCCACTACAGGTCTACTCAGACATCGCTGCAGAAGGGCCGACTTAAAATGGAAATGCAGAGCAACAATACAGGATACATCTCTCACAAGTTATTGTAGCCCCTATGACTCGGGCGAGGCCTTCAGAGACAGGGGGTTCATGTACTGTGAAGCCCGGCCAACGCGCCTATGGAAACGGCTCGCGGAGAGCTTGAAGATCTCGCCTTTACCATATCACTGCATGATCTTTCTTCGGATCCCCCCTATGAAGCACTAGGATGGAGCTCCGGTGCTCCACTAAATAATCGCCTCCCGGTGGACCACCAAGGGGATGCATATAATGCCGTGTACCTTGCAGCACTAATGGAATCGAGCAACATTTACTTTTGATTCTTCCTTTGCGGGAGATTAATCGCATTTATCGACATCATGGGCGTGAAAGACCATTACCATTCTCATGGACAGAAAGCATGACTGCTCTCAGTCTTGGAGATTTGGATTGATGGGTGGTTTATTTGCTAAACTACTAGGGGAACGCCTCTGACCGTTCAGGGTTTATTAATATGAAGGAACCAGAGAGTGCGAAGAAGGGTGAACCTACGCATGCACATTTCTCGTTCCTGCAAAGAGACGGAAGCGAATCTCTATACGCTCATTAAAGAGAAAAGTCAGCTCCAAAAGTGTGTAACAGAGGCAATGGAGGAACTCACAGGCACTGTACTTCTCAATACCAAGGACTAAATCTTGTTTCCGGAAACACAGATAAGTCGTGACTACAAACCTCTGCCGACGTTCGGTCCACCAACGTACAAGTTACCAAATGACGAGATCAGGCCAAATATCTATTGTAGGTCCAGGAGACAATGGAACGGTTCCTCATTTCCCTCTTCATCACGGTAGCGATCCATTGGATTCCCGGTAGAGGCGCGAAACAAACAATAGAGGGGGGTGAACCGCGGTTCCTGGAGAGGAATGTTTCATATTGAGCGTGGAGATCCAGACCATGTCACCTGGAGCGACACGTATTTAAGGAAGAAATTGAATACACCCACGAATTCAAACCATCGACACAAGGAAGTACTGCAATCACATATGTCGATAGAACAATCCTGCCCTTGACGCTGACGCGTGCCGCATGGCATGCTTGAACGCACATCACAAGTGAATCCTGGGGACGAGCGGGATGTACTGCAAGCCCCCTTACGGCAGGATGGTATGCCACCGACAATCACACAAAGCACAACGATAATACGGGGACCGAACTGTTTCCACCGAGAGCCCGAGGCGTACCACTGCGATGAGAATATTGTTTAGAATAGCTACTGATGCGCGGAGGACCACCAAGGCCAAGTAACGCATCTACCTTTGAAGCCCGGTCAATATTGACGAGAAGGAACCGCAATCTGGGCGAAATCGCATCAATGTCCCACGGCCGAATGAAACGGAAGCAAAAGCTTTGGCGGTCTCCGCTCACTGTGTCACTAGCTTTGAATGAAGGCCCTCGTGGCTCGGACCTCAACCGTGCATTTTTCTGGGACACGACCCATAAATGCTAGTCTCAGTCTATTCACACTTCCTCTTCAGATACTCATTCGAATTTTCGCCCTTCTCGAGGGATATCAGATTGCCAAATGCGGCGCGGTGAGTCGTCGCCCCCTTTCTCTGCTCTTCATCTCGGGATTTTAAATTCCTTGCAGGTATGCACATACTTCAAGCATGTCATTGAAAGCTCCATCCTACTCCAGTACTTCATCAAACTGGACATGTTCGGCTACACCAACGGTTCAGGATCTCTTGGTGCCCCTGCGGTCGCCGCCACACGCCTAAATCCGCTTGAAAGCACATCGACCCCTGGAGTCATCTAAACTGGGTGGAATCTCATGTAGCTGCCCCGCCCTTGGCAAATGGCTTCGGTTTACTCTTTCAAGGAATCTTAGCAAGGTTCGATCGTAGGAGAGTGTACTGCATCCAGCTTCCACACCCTACACGAGACATTTCATTCCGGGAATTGACACTCGAAGATTTTTCATTCCCTGTCCATCACATCGAAATCGATCCAAGCAATAATATTCTTGTGGTGGTGTCCAGGCAAGTGCCTTTGCTGATCAGGAATTATTCTTCTGTTAAACTTGCTTTCAACCTGTAGAGTGGTTGTCCATCCCGATCTCCCGAGCGATTATACCGCCACTCTCCATCTCCTCACACTTTCCGTCATCCAAGAGTTACAAGTCACTCCTTTTCACTTCCCATAGCTAGTCCATTGTGCCTCCAACGGGACGAGATAACTCACTGCCGAACTCGCTGCCGTGATAAAGAGGAAATACGGAACCGCCCCATTGTATTCTCGATCTACCGGTGGGCCACACCTGATCCTTGTGGGATGAGTCCTGACCTTGCCGTTTGGGAACTTGTACGTCGGTAGGAACGAACATCACCGGAGGGTGGTTGTACTGACTGATCTTCTGTGTTTCCACAGACCAAATTTCGTCCTTGGTTTTGGGATGGACGATGCCCTTGAGGTGTTCTGTTCCCTCTGTTATGCGCTTTTGGAGCCTGGGTTTTTTCTTTAACGGGTGTGCAGAGATTCGCTTCTGTGGTTTTCCAGGGGCGAGGGATGCCGATGTGTGGTTCTGCCCTTATCCGCGCTCTAAATTGTCGCACGTGTCGATGAAACCAAGGTCTCTGGAGGGTCAGAGGCATGCCGCTAGTAGTTTAAACCCCTGCGTCAATCCAAATATCCAAGAATGGGAGCGGCCATGCTCTCCGCCCATGGGAACGGTGATGGTCTTTCAAGCACATGTCGGTATATGCGATTAATCTCCCGCAAGGGAAGAAGAATCAAAACTAAGTGCTTCCCGGTTCTGCTGGCACCAGAAGGGACGTGATATGGTACGCACTCCCTCAGCGGTTCACCGCGGGGCGATCGTCCAGTGGAAGACCGGAACTCCATCCCCGTACTTCATATGGAGAACCCGAAGAAAGATGGGTGGCTTCCGCAGGCTCGTTGGGAAGGCTTCACGGCACGTGAATAATCCGTCTCTGAAGGCATAGCCCAACTTATAGGGGCGATAAAATCACCTGCAAGAGATATATTGTTGTTCTCGCCATGTCTATTTTGAGCCTGCTCTTCTACTGGGTTTCTTCCTTCCTCTAATCACCGATAAGGACTTGGTGCGTTGTAGCCCTCGGGCCTCGGGGGTCGTCGTGCTCCCGAAAGTGAGAACATGAAAAGCACTTGATAATCGCCCCACACCATGTGCCCCATTTATGGCTGGCGCTCAGGGACTGCGATTAGCCGAAATGAATCTAGCGCTGAAAAACTCCGATTCTATCATTCTCCACCTCATATTAGGGTGTTGTAATAAAATACAAGGGCCGATTGTGTAATCGGCCAGAATGGCAACAACCCCTATTTGGGATTAACGATGGACACAAGCGCGACTCCCCTACCACCCTCTTTTGGTATCTATACCTAAGAGAATAGTCTACACCTTTCTGGCTGGTGCCACTAGTACTAACACCCGAATATTCTACCATCCACTTGTAATTTCTTTAATATCTTGTACATAGTATAAAAGGGTGAGCTTGAGCTCGCCAAAGACGGGCTATGGCGGCGACTGAAAAGAGTCTTCGAGCAGAAAGCTACCTGACATAAATACATGTAAACAGTCTCCTCTCAACACAGTTGGCCCTAGTAGTTATTGAAGAACCCTGCCCCTGCCCCTGGTTGCCTATGTGTAGCGCAGCAAACCCGTATCTACTGGCTTAATTAGGATTACTACGTTTATCAGATCCTGGATTTAAGGTCCTCGTGCCTCGCATAGCCTTCATCCCGTTCATTTGATTTCTAAAACATAGTCTCCAGCGGGTTTATAATGTGGTTGTTGGGGACATAAGTACGGCTCAGAAACCCAATGGTGCATAACTTTATCTCCCGCTATAGCATGGGTTGCTCATTTTCCCGTCTTAGGCAGTCTTCTCTCCAAGCAGAGGGAAGTGGCAGAATGCCTCTGGATTCTGCAGTTCATTTCCAGCAACCACCACCGATTAACTCCTGGAACAATGAACATCAAAATGCGCCAAATCTCTCCCTCCAACCTGCCACCCAACTGCACTTCCAGGACATTTCTTCGTACCGTGGAGGCTTAGAGCACCCATGGAACTCAGGATTACGTTGGGACCTAGTTGTGGGCTGCTTTGACTTTGACCGCTGTTGGTATCTAATTTCGACACCTTGAAATAGGCTGTTGCCCCTCGGGCGGACTTGAATGATGGCACACCCCGTCACCCCGAGCATCGCTCTGCTAGTTTACCAAGCCGCACCATCAACTCTTCTTCGGTCTCTGTACAATCTAATTTGTTCACCCACTCATGGCATCGCCCTTCTTCTATGGCCCTTACCGATCTTGCCTCCTACATTGATGGAAGTCCTACCGCCCACATCATTCTTTTGAAATGGTGCAAGGATTTGAAAGGGGTTCCTCATGAGTTCTTACTCTTTAATGTCGAACTTCAAAGCGCCGATAGGAGGACTTTGTGGCTGCGACTTGACAGGCGATCTCATCGAGATGCAACCACCTCCCAATTAGTCTCCTCAACTTCTGCATCAGCAGACAGTGTAGGTGCCCTCAATTCCTAGCGTGGTCCTTGTGTTAGAGAGGCCACCTCAGCTGACAAATGGCTTGCGATAATTCCAGGCAACTGTATCCGAGATCGAAGACCCCCTGTTCGATAGCATGCGGCACCGTATTGAAGTTCAAACCGCATTCACGACCCCACCACCTTTGGAGACCCTACGGGCACTTTTATTTATCCTGATGGAAGAGTCTCCTAATTACAAACTATTTCCGGTGCGTATCAGCTGTCCCATTCAGGCGTGATTCATTGATGCGATTGTCTTCAGGAGAATTGCTTTTTTTTCTGCTCTGTAATATATGAGAATCTGGTTTCCCTCGGTGGGGGAGCGAACACCAGCGCGCCGAGAAGATTCTCTATGTCCCTTGCCCCCACAGTGCGAGCGAAGATCAAGAGCCGCAGCCAAGCGTACGTGCTGATCCTTCTGGCTCTCCTTGGATCATCTCCCCTGAGTTGTCCATGTAGCCTGTCCTCATAGCCCGAAGACTTTCCCTATGAGGCCTGTGATTAAGACAATAATAATTTCCCCTTTCCTTAGGGAATCATGGTCGAGAAGCCGTAGACGACGGCAGGATGGCCTTGTCGATACATTTCGTGGCATAACACTCTTTACCTCCATGCTAATCCTACCACCTTTACTTTTTTTTCTGTGTCCAACTTTCTGGTTTCTGCTGGCCCAACAGGATAAATCCCCTATCATATGTACGCGTCTACCTTCTAAATCATGTTACACAATACCTCGCTGCTGTTTTAGCATGGTATTTTTGACCGAAAAGTTTGTCGATAACGATATTTGGTTGTTCGGATTGTCGATGAGGGCACATCCCCCGGGATCAGAGATAAGACACCACCCCCCATGGCTAAACTTGGTTCGAAGTGTCTAGTTCAGATACAATTCAGCTGCCCACCAACATTTGGTTGAGTCAGAGTTCTCTTTCCTGACGCCCTAGGGCTATGCTCTAGCTCCGAGACGTAATTAGCCACCCCACATGGGACATTTTATTAATAAATAAGTTCTCGGGGATACGTACGTCACAAGGAACAGGGGCGGCGTCATGGCAGCGCACAGTCTTATCACCCTGACCGTAGACTCCTATTTCTATCGGTGGCTGTGGGTGACCGATGGCGCCACTTCACTCCATTTTGGGAGTTTATCCTTCATCTTTCCAATCAATATTTCCCAATAGGGATGAAAGCCAATTGGTAAATGCAAGACCCTCTGATAATCATGTCGATAGCCTACACACACTCACCAGGACAATTTTTCATTTTGGACCCTGCTTAGTACAGTTTCCTAGGATTCTAAGCTGTAAAATCTCTTTAACTAGGTCAGTTGCAGCAGGAGGGGCCCCTTCATGAAAAATCACCAAGTCCTGCCCGGAGCACCAGCAGTTGGTCCCGAAATCCCAGGCGATGCTCCCATTCCATTGGTGGAGCTATAGAAAGTGCAAGGGCTTGAGTTCCCAGGTTTTCGGACTGGCCCCAGCAAGTTTCCTGCTTCTTCGGCATGTGGGATGTACTTGAGTACTACATTCTTTGAGTGGTCCCATATGTCTTACTTCTGATGAAATTAGCAGCCATTAGGCATAAAGGGGCGATCAATGCAACCATCCTCGATTTCTTGGGATTTTTTGACTATATGGCACGCTCACACCAAGAATCTGACCCTGTTTGGGAACCCAGAACAGCCACCACCAGGAGATGTCTCCTTTTTGAGGTATATTTCCATTGGGAGAGAATCCCTAAATCAGGCTTTTATGTGAAAACTGACAATACGACGATCATGACTTTCCACCCGCCATGAAAGGAAAAAAGGAGTCGTCGACATGGTGAACTGCGTACATGTCATGGGCCTGTGGAACTCTCGTGTAATGCTGCTATTCGGTCCCTCAATTTAAGACGTAACGGAACCCCTTGAGTGGGGCCTTCCTGTGAAACAACTTGAAAATGGGCTATGCAGAGAAATACTAATGGTCTAGACCACTGAAAATAAAGGAAATCAAGATTAAATATACAGCTCAATCTCTTATGACAAACAAGGAAATGAATCCCGAAATTGGGTAATAAATGGATCATCTATGAGCGTATTCTATGAGCGTATTCTTTGAAAAGAAATAACGGTCAGTTCCAACGTCTGCTGACCAATCTTTCTCATTCGCAATCTCGTTTTGAACTGGTATGAGCCGGTTTCACTTGTGGATTTCAAGTTTGCAATCCTTGAATCTCCAATTGGTGATTGGAGCAAGCTATAACAGGGCCCCTTCGAGCCCATATCCGGGGTCCCTGAGGCCGAATGCAGCAACCCAGAATTTTTACTACCATAAAAGGTAATATCCCATGGACCGGAACTAGCCGTGAGGAACGCCGGATTAGGATGGCATTATATACACGAGAAATTAACTCCGATTATGTTTGTTGCCATGGTGTGGCAGTAATGTGCAGAAACCAATATATATTTTTTTGCATTGCCCCGGTTCGAAACCTGCGTAAGTCAAGAGTTCAAATTAAGCGCCTAGCCCGCTACTCCGGCGTGAAGCAAGCGAGGGCATTCAGGAAGCCTCCTATTAGGGTATTATAGGCGTTCTATCAACTCCCCATTCATCCCCCATATGAACCACCCTTGTGTGCGCGAGAAGTCAGAAATTTCCTTTTTTGGAAATTCCCATTATCTTCTTCAAATTCACCCGGGACCTCTCAATTAGCTTTAAATTATAACTAGTCTACTTCTGTCCATGTTATGGACCTGAACTCCGTATTTACAGACTTACACACACCCTTCCAGATGTTGCTCAACTCGGAGGCGACCCGCAGCCACACCCGGTCACACGTCACAAGGGCCTGTTGCTTATGTAATCATTACGTGTGAGGTGTTAAGGTCACAACACCAGCCGGTTTGCTTAGTTTCGCCTGAAAATCTTGTGGCTTTGGCCCCATCTTCTCACAGTCCTGACACCTAGGCCATGCCTGTTTGTCACTGGACGCCAGTTCAATATGAAGTGAAATCAAAATTGGAAACGGAAGAAATAAGATGAGTAAGATTGGTAAGCAGAATGCAAATTAGGTAATTCGACCTGGATATTATTACTTTTCAACCGATGTGCTCATACGATGTGCTCATAGTATTCTATGAGCACATCGGTTGAAAAGTAATAATATCCAGGTTGAATTACCTAATTTGCATTCTGCTTACCAATCTTACTCATTTTATTTCTTCCGTTTCCAATTTTTGATTTCACTTCATATGGAACTGGCATCCAGTGACAAACAGGCATGACCTAGGTGTCAGGAGTGTGAGAAGATGGGGCCAAAGCCACAAGATTTTCAGGCATTGAAACTAAGCAAGCCAGCTATTAACATCTCACACGTAATGATTACATAGGCCACAGGCCCTTGTGACATGTGACCAGGTGTGGCCGCGGGTCACCTCCGAGTTGAGCAACATCTGGAAGGGTGTGTGTAAGTCTGTAAATACGGAGTTCAGGTCCATAACATGGACAGAAGTAGACTAGTTATAATTTAAAGCTAATTGAGAGGTCCCGGGTGAATTTGAAGAAGATAATGGGAATTTCCAAAAAAGGAAATTTCTGACTTCTCGCGCATGCAAGGGTGGTTCGTATGGGTTGCAGGGGTACACAATCAGGTGGGTGAATCATGTTCCACAAGGTGATAAAGCAAGCACCGCCTCCCCCTCGTGTCACGTCATTCGACTTTGAATTTCGGGCACCCTAATTAGGCTATTTATTAGCCGAAATGAAATTAGCCTTCAATTTCAAAATTGGGATTCTACTGGCCGACTTCGGAACGTTTATTCAAACCAAAACCGATCGCCACCGATAGTATAATCTTCTCGATGCCACCGAATCCAGTTATGTTGGACGACAGACCTCGAAATTCTGCAAGAACGTTAGGCATTCTCAATCCGGTTAAGTCCTCGAACTCATGGGTACAAGACCAAGAGAGATCGCAACACAATTGAAGTAATACGCTCGGTACTCACATTTCTCCGGTCCACATTAGAACGGCCAGAAGGATCCCGGATCTTTGATCAAGCGCAGCCCTTGTATGCTACCAGTTTGGAAGCCTTACACTATTCCAGAAAAGCCGAGCCGCGTGTGCCTGGCGTTTTGTGGGGTAATACATCTAATTCAATGCGCGGTAGAATGTTTTAATACTCTGAAAACACGTTGTGATCTCATGTGGAAAATATCAAATCGGGCATCCTATGCACGTGGCTGATATGTGGGAGTATAAGTACAATCCCATCTTTATCATCCTCTATAACATGGGTTACTCATCTTCTAGTTTTCAGTCTTCTCACAAAGAGAGGAGTGACAGAATTCCTTCGGATTCTGTGATTCATTCCCAGCCGACACCGAGTCACTCCAGGAACAGTCAACCTCAAAATACGGCGACTTCCGCTATCCATGATTCAAATTCCGCAAAACCAGGCCAACAACACCCAATGTTACCCTCGTCTCCCACTTCCCCCGTGCTGCTTGAGACATCAGCAAGCGTATACAGCACACTTGATCACCAGCGTGCCGCGTCATTCCACCCTTTTCACTATTCCGAATATATTCCAGATCCTCACCAGCCCAACACCACCCTTCACCCGCCAGAAATTTATCCTCCACCTGACGCGGTCCCAGTGGCAAATAGTCCGTCTCACCATATCAAATATTTCGTTGCTATCGATTTTGGCGCGGCGTCCTCAGGCGTTTCATATACGGCGTCCACTTCTGGAGAGATGCACCGGGTACTCGCATGGCCAGGATCTAGTGCTTCCCTTCCCAAGATTCCTACGTGCCTCGTCTATGATGCACTGGGAAGCATTCGTGCTTGGGGCCTTGAAGCGAAAGATTTAAGTCTCAAAAAAGGATGGGTACGCTGCGAATGGTAATCACCTTTCAATTGCTTCATGAAGTGGAGGCACCGAATTGAATTGTTGACAGGTTCAAGCTGTGGCTAAATCCAAGTTCGGCACCAAGGACCGTCCTGGCCTCGAGATCGTTTCAGGTGGGGTCCGACTTAACCTTCCCTTCCGCAGCCTTTTATTCACCTCATTTTAGGCCCCCAAGAATGTGGTGGATGTGGTGGCAGATTATCTTGCTTGCCTATGGATGGTGCGCAAATTAATTAAAAACTCCATCCGCCTCCTAACCCCATTTCTGATCCTCAGTACACGAAGAGTCAGGTTCATCGAGAAAATGGCCCTTCTTCATTGAGTATGCTGCATATTCTCTTATTTTCGAGAACTGGATGTTAATCATCGCTAGGTTATGCCGAGGTATTCCTTAGTACGTTGCAATTATCGGTTTTCGTTGCTTCACGTCCAATCTGACACTCGATCCCAGCTGTTCCGTCTGCGTGGGATCTGCACGCGTCGTTGCTTCTTCGGGAGGCTTCCATTAGAGCGTAGCTACAATACACTTATCTTTCATGTGCACGGCTGATGGTTTTTTTTCTCCAGACGTCTAGTTGTTCAACATTCTGAAACTGGTGATATTTATTGGCAGGACCGACTGCACATTATTCCGTGCGATAGTTTTGCTCCTTCGCGGCATCAGATACACTGCTGATCCTCCCCACGCTTGAATTGATAGAGAGACGGAAGCCTCCG
>MU129443.1:0-11120 GCA_014904985.1 Hydnum rufescens UP504
GAAGCTTTGTCAGATTGCTTCTACCCCCGAGGAATTGATAAGCAAGGCTCACTCGGATATTGGGAATGAACATGTCACGATCACTAGAATGAGGGTGTAACTATTCCAGGTGCTGGACCATCTGAAATGAAGTGACAATATTGACATACACATAGGTAATCGCCAACTCCACGCACGGCATACAGCAAATAGAGCTGTCGAGATTTGTTGTCGATGGCAGAAAAAATGAGTATGGGGAACTCCTTCCAGTAGTCATTAATGTTTACTTGATTATCTGAAGTTCTGGGGGTCTCTGCTATTTATCTCTAATTGTGGCCTATGTAATAATTGTTAGACATTTTCTGGGCCAGTTGCACGAAAGAGAAGCTGCGACATTCTGCCATAGCACTCTTATTTCATGCTCCCCATACTACCTGGCGCCTGGTCTGAGTTGTTGGATTTACACTCGGTGTCTATGGATGGGGTATAATTCAGCGGGGAACATGATGAATCTACGGTAAATATACGGGGATGACGGGGAATAAGTGCCGGTGTAAGGCGAAATGAAACAGGTCAGGTGATATCCGAATCGGCTCGTTACCTCCAACATGGGTCTGACGCCCGGAAGGGCCCCATTCCCAGGAAGAACAATCTGTCCAAGTTACCAACAAAATTACCGGGAAACATTCTGTGTTCCATTCCAAACATTGCCAAAATTTCTGGGGTGGGGTGCTCTATATATAGGGGGCGCACAATCGGGCCGGATGAGTGCTCCCCCAATGTCCGGTGGGTGGATGGGCCACCACTTCTGAGACAGAATGTTGGATTCGAATGACCTTCTCACGGCACCCTGAGATAATTCGAGCAAGACTGCTAATTCATTGGGATGTAGAAAAGGACGACTCCATTTTTTTTGGCCCAGTACCACCATGCAGATAGTGTGGCTCGCAATGGAGACTCCAGACCATGGTTTGTGCATCCGTGAGTCCTATCCCACTTCCAATTCTCATGTCCATTTAATCCTCTCTTTCGTAGGGACCGGAAATGGTGGTAACACTGAGGGAAACGCCACCGGAGAGATCAGTGGTGGACGAGGAGGGGATGTTCTCCTCCTGCATTCCCACTCCACCACAAATCATGTTTGTGAGTCTGGATTATGCACACCGTTAGCCTCATTTTGAAACTCCAAGCCACGCACAGCAAACATCTACTATATCTATCCCCATAACTCGAACATACCAACAGCGGACACACAACCAAGATCGGGGGTCTACATTTTTTGTCGATACGGGTCATTCGAATTGCGGGTGAGGCTGAGCTTTCTTACCCTCTTTGTTTGGTCGGGGTCGGTCGATTAACTCTCAGTCGCGCTGGAAGATCGAAATCGTGGCGCGTCTATTTCCATTAGTTATTAGGTTCCACTACCATGTCTAGGATCGTGTCCGGCACCGTTCGTCCGGGGGCCATAGGATATGTATGCGGTTGCAGGATTCTCTTTCGGAGGCGGGTGTGTTTGGAACGAGTTATATCGTGGTCTTGGTGCAACTGGCCTAGAAAGGTACAGGAGTCAGAAAGACTAGAATTTAGAGATGATTTTAGGAGGCTCCTGAGTGGATGCAGAGTGAAGGCTGGGATATACCTGGATGATGGGTCACGTCTCATTCCGAACAAAGATCTCAGGTGGCAAGTGAGATCTCAGGCAGGACTCGCAACCGAAACAAAAAGAGGAGATGGGCGATTGACGTTGGCGGAATTCCGAATCTCGATAAAGGGCGCCGATTATAGTCTCTCTCTTCCATCATCAGACCCCTTGTGTTCAGTGTAATCGTGGGTAGAATGTGTCCGTTCCCGCCGCAACTGGTCTTAACCAAAATGACTGCTTCCTTTGGCCTCAGCACACCTCGTAATATAATACTATCATATCAGAAATAAACCACATCCTACGTTCAATCTTACACCATCCACCCATATTTTCTTGTTAGACACCTAACACTTTATCCTCACCAGGTCTTAATCGGTTCTTACAGTCCCTTGTTGTTTCTTCCTGTACACTGTACTTTTCTGTGAAACTCGATTTATTTCTTAATTTGAAGGCACTTCTTTACTTCAATTATCCACTTGATTGCCACCTGTACGCTTATGCACCATGAACCAAACAGAGCAGAGTCCATACGACTTTTTATAATTAGAACACTGGGTGTGTCCATTGACTATAGAGCACCCGTGACAGTTCTCACTCAAAGGATTCTCGCTATAGCCTTCCCGCATGCCGAAAGACCTCTTACGTGGCCCAGTAACATGTGCGCGTCTCTAATAAATCCATACGCCGTCAGATATGGAAGTGGTGTCTGCGTATTCCGTCTTCTATTGGTTCTCATTAAAGCGCTCAGCCAGCTGTTGCGTTCTACAGATACGTACTTGCACTTCCTGGTTCTGCCCACGTCCTTTGCTGCCCTGTCCGCGTCCTCATTCTCGACGAGCGCACGGCTTCGCCGTTATTCATTGCCCGATCTCCCGGCAGATTTCCACCACGTGCATTGTTGGTACACCTCACACGTAAGCGACCATCCACGGCATCAATACCTCTAATCGAAACTAGCAGGCTGAAACGCCGGTCAGAGTTCTCAATCCCCATTTCTGCCCCCCACCCTGGGGCGATCGAGCTTTCGACCTTCAGTAGTCAGCATGTCGAAATCAGCAACACGCGAGTGACTTAATTAAATCTGATTGTCATCTATCTACCACGGCGCTTTCCTGATACAGGATTGATATGGGAGTCAATACCACCCAGCCACTTGTCATACTTCAAGACAGTTGCACTGGTTCGAAGTGGTCGATCCCCAGAGTCAGCTATATCCGTGCAGTCTAGTGTGGGTCCATCTCTTTTGGAAAATACGTGACTCTGTGGGTTTCAGATGATCCTCCCCAGCGTTCTCCTCTCTACATGAGCATGTCAGGGCCGGTCCGGTAACGTCGATTCATCAATCTCATAAACAGTATTAGACTCCATCTGAAGCCGAGCACTGCGTGACTGTGTGTGCGAGTGAGGCAATGTTTTGTCGGTCGCGACCGACTTTGAGCTGTACTGTGCCAGTCACAGCGTCCGCATCAGTCGAAACACACAGTCTGCGCGACCAGTGAACACGACAATGCTGTCGCAAGAAGACTCTTCCGTTTTAGACTACCGGGCGTAGACAGCACGACATGCTTGACATAGCAGATACGAGCCTATAAGAACGATGCGGTGAGAGCGTATACATTCCCGCTCAGCTTAGGCGTCTCTCCTACAGGGTTGCGATACTCACTAGAACCTGGTTTCTATCAAATGGATATGGATCAAGTCACATCCTGTGAACCCAACCATACTCTCGCATCTTTCAACTCGGCTCCTGGCGGCTTCCCTATTGTTCCAAATGCTTTCTCTCCGCTGGAGTGGTTGGTTCTGTATTCTAATTGGAACTTTCTCAAGTAAGTAAGCGCCCGCCGTGACCACGACCTGCCCTTTTAAATACGAGATACACGCGCGCGTATTTTCCTTGTTGTGCGCCGAGTGGCATGACATAGACTGACGTTGACTGTGGAGGTTGACAGACTGCTCGGTACCCTGCGAACAATTATTTCCTTTCCGCTATCTTGACACTTCTTGGTGAGTCCGGCATTCCATGGATTGCTCGGTCGCCTTCGAGAATTCATTGGTGATCGGTAGCAATTCACTCAATTCTAGGAAGATAGCCGACTAACCTCATTTGCGTCCACATGCATTTAGTGGGCCTGAGCCTTACATCCTCTCCAGTATTTAGGTAAAACACTCCAGGAGCGAGCTAACCGAAGGTGCTTATCTTCATGGCAGATAAGATTTGAATTATTGGTGGTTAATTTATGGCACAAAGGACAGCGAATCTATTCTCTTGGAATAACTCTCGACACATTCCAAAGGTCTCATCTAATCCACGTTCATTATTATATTAGCGAGATGCAAGAGCGTAACGAAATGCCAGAACGTCGCCTCCGTGATAGTCTGTTTCCATGGTGTACTACGTAGAGTGGATGAAGCAGCAGAGATTATGATTATGAATTTGTGCTCGCTTAGTCACGAAATCCGAACCGTTAAATCTGGTCTACGTTGACAAACAAATTGGCTTGAAGGAAGGTATCATACACACGCGAGAAATAGGAGACCAACATAACAATCTATAGTCCGGCCCACCTCGAATATCCAGATTTCTTAACATTGAATATCCCGTTTGAAATGACACCGTCAGAATTTTTCGGTAGGCCGCTAGAGGATTAGTGTGGTGATCACCGGAGATTACTCACTCGAGATGGAGGAAGACGTTCACACTTCTCTCGTCAGACTTGTTGTTGTCTGCACACGAGACCTATAGATAGAGATTTCAAGTACGAAGTCTTTTGATAGTCGGTGAGAATAACCTCTACGGGGACAGTGGTGTGGCTTTTCCAAAAGAGCAGTTGCACCATTACAGCCGTCTGGTGCCTAGTCTTACTGAGACGCATAATTAATCAATTCAGTTTGTATAAGGCTACTACTTAACATGATCTATGATAGGAACTGTGAGTTAAAGAGTACCGAGTCTGTCCGATTCTCATTAGTAATTCTGACGAGAATTGATAGAGCGCCAGGATGCCTGATCTTACCGCTTCTCGGCACACCGAGGTCGTCTGCTATATGTTGGAGCATAGCGGAGACCAGCGTCAGTGGCACGTATATTCGAAGACATAGTTATCTTCACCTTAACTTTGGTTCCACCATGTGGAATGAGATCATGCGTTTGACATCAAGCATGTGCTATTCGTTACCCTCTGTAGTTGCAAACGCTACAAGGACCCAAAAGGATCGCCACTCGGGATACTAGGGACGAACTTATGTAGTACTCAGATTCCGATCGCCTGCGCTGTTAGCATATTCCTAAGATCCTCGTCCATACACCTCGACAACCGAAGCTGAAAAGACAAATAAGGATAAATATCTGCAACCTACCATCAGGCAAAACTACACACGCGATAGGAGCTGTTTTCTGATTGATTTGTTAGCCTGATCAGCTCAGACATATCAACGTAGCAGTGGGAGAACAAATATCCTCTCTTCCTTAGCACATCCTCTTTAATGCCACCGCTCGATCATCACTTGAACTTCTGGGGACCTCATTGCTACCTTCTACTACTCTCAATTAATGTGCTTCCATAGCCATATCCTATCATATCGCTAATATTTTCTTCCCATACTGCTATATAACCAAACAGACCAAACATGCGCGCGTCATTCCGCCATGCCACTACACCCCATCAACGCATCTCTATTATCTCCCCTCCACTCGAACCCAGTTCCCCACACAGCTCCCATTAACTCAACACATGCGCGCCATAAGGTCAACATCCATCGACGAATCGTTCCAGGAAGAGAAATACTGACCCGAATTTCTGACGAAAACATTACGGGACACATCATGTTCGACACTCGAGACATTACCGACCAAAATTCATCAGGGGTGGGTGTCTCCTTCTATAGGGGGTGCACAATCGGGCCGGATGCTGGGTGCTCCAGGCGAAATTGACAATTTCCCGTGGATGTGTGACTTCCGTGATAGAATGTTGTTTCGAATGCCTTCTCACGGTACCCTTAGATAATTCGGGGAGACTCCTAATCCATTGCAATGTAAGAAAGGGCGATCCATTTTTTTTTGCCCAGTACCACCCCAAGTGCAGGAACTATTTTCAGTCACCTCGCATCGCAACTCGGACTAGTACTCCCCACGACCAAGTACCGGTTCTCCTGCAATCCCGGTAGTCTATTTCCCACTTTCCACATTCTATGTCATAACCTATCTACATCCTCAAATTCTTCTCGTTTTATAACAATACCACTCATACACAGACTATATACCACACCAACCACCCCACAAAAACAAACTCCCAGGGTCCACCCTCCAACGGACGCTCGAGGGAGAAGGAAAAAGGACAAGCCACCACCTACTCTATAATCTATACTATCCAACCTCTCTTCATAATATCCACCTGAAAAATACTTGTCCCAATCTGATCCACCCAATCATCCCACCCCAACTCCAATTAATATCATCATCATTACAACCATACAGAAAACAAACTCACTCAAAATCATACAATCCACCTTCACAACTCACCTCTCTCATCATCTTATACACACAATCCTCTCATTCCCTCATGACTTTTTCAGGACATTCTTACTACTGACAAAAGATAAGAACACCATTCAAAATTACATCACACCAAGCATAAATTTCCCCATTCTCTGACTCTCTCCATCTAACCAAAAGTGAGACAGGTAAATCTATTAAACCTCTCACGCTCTAATCATTTCAATTGGTCACTGCTAGACAGGTAACCTAAATCGTTACACAGACAGCTGGCGCTTCACCATGTGATCTAATATGTCACAATGCCACATAAACGCCAGACCAGTTACCACGCCGCCGCTCCCGACCACACAGGAGTCCACGGTACGGAATATGGTGGTAACCTGAGGGAAACGCCACCGGAGAGATCAGTGGTGGACGAGGAGGGGATGTTCTCCTCCTGCATTCCCACTCCACCACAAATCATGTTTGTGGGTCTGGATTATGCACACCGTTAGCCTCACCTCCTCTTGACCTTACCCCCAGACTATCTGCACCAAAAAGTGCAATTACATCGACCACACCCTACTACGTCAGGCAACTTCTAAATCCCATAACTCGAACTACCAACAGCCGCGACACACACAACCAACACCGATCGGAGGTCTACTACCTCTGAGTTTTTGTCGTATAACGGGGCTCACTCAATATGAATTGCGGTCGAAGCTGACGATATATCTATAACCACCCTCTTTGATTAGCTCGCGCGCTCAAGTTCGTATATAATCAATACAGTCTATTCTCGCAGCGTGCGAAGATCGAAATCGCGGGTCTATGGTATCCATATTTAGTGATACAATTCATTAGGTTCCACTACCATCACCAACTCCACACCACTCGTCATAGGACATCGTCGACCGCACCCGACAGTTCTCGTATATCTAACCGTGAGAGGCGATAACTTGTCAATAAGGGTCGCAGGACCTATGCATCTTTCGGAGCGGTGTGTTTGGAACGAGTTAACTACCTAGTAGTCTGGTAAGCAAACTCGCGACCTAAAAAGAAAGGACAGCACATCAGCAAGATAACGACAACCATTTAAGACTGTTTAGGATCTCACTGAGTGGATGCCAGCGCATGAAGGCTGGACAAACACAGCAAACCCTCACAATCTGCATGATGGTGTCTCTCTAACAGATCCTATGTCGCGACCCACAAGATCTTCCGGTGGCAAGTGCAACGATCCAAGTCAAGGACTCGCAACCAGATCAACATCCGCTCATAGATTCACATGCTACAAGACCCTGGCCCATGAACTGTGGAGTTATACTGGTGCCGACAAATCTTCTAGAAAAACATTGATTCAGTTGGAAATCCAGAATGATGGGAACACTACCGTAGACAACTAGATTCGCCAAGGGAGACAGCTAGGCATGATGGATATCGCAAATGGCCTAACATTACCATAATGCCTCCAGTAGTTCGACATAATATAAGTACAATAATGCTTATAAACGCACACAAGCCTATCATTGACAGAAAAGGATTTGTCTGCAGCAGTAAGTGACTGTACAACAGACAGCGCTAAACCCACCATCAACATTGAATCGCCGGCAAGTGTAACGGCATCTGAGATACCAGTCGCCGATTATCGTCGACATACTTTCTTCAGCATCAAAATATGAGGCCCCTCAGATCACTGAATATCGCCCGACACTGCAAAATAGAGAAAATGAGCAATAGGTATTCGCCCCTCCGCGAACACTACGCGCAGAAAAAATACCTCTTTTTGATGAAGGTTCTACGCTCAATCACTCCTCGCCAGGTCGCCTATTATTCTTACGCATGATCCTACACGCGCTCACAGGCCGTCAATAGAAATCCTCAAACGGTTTCTTCCGCCTTTCATTCTTCCCCCACCGGAATTGGCCTCTTGAGGCATGATAATTACCATCTGCTAACCACACTTGAGAGTCTCAACTAGCGCTTGGTACGCCTACAGTACATACTGGTCTAAATCAGTGAAGGCTACGGTATAATAAGAGAGACACTCAAGTAGGAGTGTCCCAAGCTACCAAGTATAATGATGAGCCCATCCACCAAACACTCACCACATATCTCTCCAGCCACAGACATCCGCTACTATAGAATCATGTGAAGACAGCTTGACAGATAGTGACATTAGTCGCTCTTAAACACTCATATCTCGCTCTGCGCATTCACAACCCACTACTTCGTCTCGCAGAATGACTTCAATCATCAACATATATAATAGGCTCTAAATTATACATAGTATACTCCATCCCATCGTCACAGACCGCAAACAAGACGAATAAACAAATACTCTGTTACGCAGAGCGAATGCGTGGCGCAAGAGGCGCCGCCATGCCCACCGCCATATCCCTGCCAAAACGACCCTATGTGCTATCCAACCGCAAGACAGATGAACTAGTTGGTCGCAGTACACGCATTGCCCTATAATCGACGGTGTTCTCGCGCGCACTCTTCTATAGACCTAACCGCGCATTAACCCTTATTACAGAAGTGACCCAACGCAATCATATCTAGAACAAACTAGAACATAAGACTAGTTGAAGACCACCCCCAATAACAGACAAATATGCATAATAGCCACTCAACTTCGACCCGCAGACAGAGATGCTCTCAACCCAATTGGCAGGAAGATAAGTACCTAAAGAACCACACGCAGAGTGAGGTGTCACCTATCTACCAAACAAACTCCAGGTGCGCCACTCTCTCATAGATATTGTATAAGCTCCAATATGCAGACACTTACATCTGTAGAAGAATCAACTCCTCTCATTATACGCACCTAGCAGTCATTATATGGTGCTGACTCGTACACATAACACAAACATAGCGCTTGGCGCTCAGAGTCGGAACAATGAATGGTAGTATACATCTCGCTTGACTTTCTGTCACTAATTCAGCACCTTCTCGCCCTCCAGGCTGTCGCCATTTCCGCGTTTCCAGTATTCGTGGGAGCAGTGATTGAATGGGGATGAGAATTCATTGGAAGTTCCTTAGGGCTCACAGATGTGCAAGCCATGGTGGTCGCTTCCATCGCAAGCCCCAGACTCTCTGCACGGTGGTAATGGGGAAGAAAAAACGGAGTGGAAGTAGTAATTTATACATGTGTCGGATTGGTCATTAGAAATGTGAGTACCAAATGGACGGTAAGGATATGCTGATTTAAATGAGCGGTAACAGTTGCACTGCCTTTTCATGGCTTCCAGGGTTTTTTATCCATATATATTTTCAACTGGCTTGTTTCAGGGGTTCGATAATTCCCATTCTCCGTGGGAGCGTTGCGCCTTGTTTTCATATTTATTATATAAGAGTTAAGACACCTAACAAGCCGGCTTGCAAACCGGCCCCTCCGGTATACTGTAAGCGTCATAACTCCAACAACGAGGCCATGTGACGTGACCCGAACGAACTTAACGACACAACGGGGGTCTGATTCGGCGTGACACCCAGAAAAGTAACAGCGCGTGCTTACTGTAATCTTATGGTATGGTGTCCTCCTGCCTCTTGAGTGTCACCGATAACGAAAGCCCCCTTCCCTGCTTCTTCCTATTCAAAACAATTCAGGTCCTTCAGACTGCAGGTAGTTAGTTACCTTTTTTAATTGCTCCAGTATTGTTGAACCACGGGCTACGGGGGCGACTGAAAAGAGTCTTAGAGCAGAAAGCAACTCGATGTAGATACATGTAAACAGTTTCCTCTCAACAGGTGTTGTGTGCTATGCAGATGTCACCGAAGGACAACAGACGTCGCACGCCACAACACCCTCGTTATTCACGGGTGGTCCGCATCCATTCCCACGCAGTCACAGCGTCATGTCACGGCTCATCATTCCCCTTGCATTACTGAGCAAGGAGGCTCTCGGCACTGCTATCTTGGGGTTCTTATTGACGCACAAGTGGGCACTAAACACTCTAGGAAGGCAGTAGGTACCTCTTGTGAAGCTAATAAGGCTCCTTTCGGCAACTCGAAATTGCACTGTTCAATTCAACTGTACTGAGAATCACGAAAAGTTGTCACCGGCCTCTTTTTCTTTTCGGCTATCTCTCTACTATACTAGTGAGAGTTATGGTATCGCGCGAGAACAACTCCCCTGATTACTAAGCGGGTGAGGACGAATTCGGTAGATCAGCGAGACTCGAGTCGCCCAGGTGAATTAAGCAGGTGGCGGGAAGAACACACACAGAGAAGTCCTTAGCATTTAGAGGGCCTAAGCCCGACTTTTTATAGTATTTACAGGAGGGTAGAAGACACATGAAAATGGGTTAGAGAAAGAAAAGAAATGTCCGACTGCCGGTGGTGCCAGCAAAACAAAGAGGTAAAAGATCGCCGGTGAAACTCGGCTACAGGTTTTAGCTAGATTGGCGGATTGATGATTGGCGAGGTCGTCGGCATAGCCTCACAGGGGTCGTGCTTGTCTCCGACATCGTACCCGGTCGCTTCCGTATCCACTTGCTCCAACACTCCCCCTCAAGTGCGATGTAGTCCGAGTCCTTCGGCGTGGAAATTCAATTTTGTTGCCCCGAGGGATTTTGTAAGAATGTCGGCCATCATAGTCTCTGTGGGACAGTAGACAAAATTGAAAATGCCGTCTTTAATCGTCTTGCAGATAAAATGAAAATGGATATCGATATGTTTCGTCCGGCATGGTAATTATCGCCCATTGCAAGCTTTAACACGGCTTGATTATCACAATATAGAGTCGTGGCTTTGAGTTGAGTATGGAATATTTCGGCAATGAGGCCTTGTAGCCAAATGCCTTCCTTGGCAGCTTGAGTTGCGGCAACATATTCTGCCTCGGCCGTCGAGAGTGTGATCAGCTCCTGCTTTCGGGAGCTCCAGGAGACGGTTCCTCCGTCTATCAGGTAAGTGTATCCCGTTTTGCGCGACGGTGCTCCTGTGTTGCTCCATCCGCATCCGTGTACCCGAGTAGGTCGTGTTGTTTTAACCCATATGTCAGGCTAAGACTCTTCGTCCTTG
>MU129444.1:0-13383 GCA_014904985.1 Hydnum rufescens UP504
GGGTGAGGGAGGAACAATGGGTGAGGGAGGAACAACGGGTGAGGGGGAAACAATGGGTGAGGGAGGAACAACGGGTGAGGGAGGAACGACGGGTGAGGGAGGAATGACGGGTGAGGGAGGAATGACGGGAGCAAGAGGGGCGACAGGAGCAAGAAGGACAACGGGAGCAGGAGTGGGAGTGGGAGGGACAGCGGGAGTGGGAGGGACAGCAGGAGCACAAGGGACAGCAGGAGCAGGAAGGGTGACAATAGGAAGCAGAGGCGGACTATCAACTGAGATGGAGCTGAACTTCATCTCCATTGCAGATTGCTCTCCAGCATCCACAGTGTTCGGACGGCTCCCATGATGAGAGGACTCAGCATCCAACCATGAATCCTCTCGTTGAACAGATGAGGGGGCAACAGAGGTCATGTCAGCAGGAATGTAATCGGACTCATCGGGGAGGATGAGAGCTGGAGGCCTGCAAGATGGAAAAATTGATTCCAATATGGAGTCATGTTGATGGGGATAGTCAATGACCCTTGAATTGTGTCAACTGTAAACTGAACCCTCACCGCAACAACCTCAGTTGGCGGAGAACCTTCCAAGGCCGAATCCCAGCACAGTTACGAAGGTTGGCCATAACAAAACCCCACAGTCTATGACTCCCGTCTGCTGTGGAGACTAAGTAACCACGGTCAGAAAAGCACTAGTGACAAAAGATCTCACTCACAGTCTCCTCGGACCCAACAAAAGTCCATGCCTCAAGGTCAAAAGAACATGACTTGTGGGCAGCGAGGTCTGCCAAGTATTTGGCCACAATCATCTTAATAAATTCGAAGTTGGGAAGCTGAAATATTGAGTCCAGGTACGTGACAATGCATCTCTTGAAATCAATAGAGACAACTGCCCAGTGGTTCTGGGATCCGAGATGGATTGGCATGACAATTCGCTCCATGTACATAAAGACGGGATGACAAAGATTTTTGTGCTATGATGCCACTTTGGTGAAACCATCATGCAAGTGTGAGAAGAAAAAAGTGTTGAAGACATGGACAGTAGGGCGAGCAAACATCTTCAGCACATCAATATACGAGTTGATGGCATCATCATTGACCCAACCGACTTGAAGCGTACTGAGACCTTCAGGAGAAGGGAGGTGGTGAGGCCGTGGCTTCTGCCCATACTTCCTGTTGGCGACATTCTGAATCTGAGCCAGGAAAAGGGTTGTTAAATTCAGCTGCACAGAAAAGTTTGAAAGCCACTTACGCTCATTAGGACTATCTGGGGCAGATCTGAATAAAGATGGCAGGCCGCGAGGTCCCCAAGAGCCAAAGTCATGAGCAATGGATCCAGCGGAGGATTGACCTGTGCTGATTCTAGTGCACCAGGCACATTTGGATTCAGAAGCGGGAAAGTAGAGGGAGGAAAACTTCGAGTGCAGAAGAAGGGGCCCGGACCCAAGAACTTTGCCACCACTTTGTAGGACTTCATCATAAGTGGTATGAAAGGGCATTGGGGGGTTGCAACCATCAAGGTTTCGAGAAGCGCCTGCTCTTCATAGCATAGCTTCTGTCCCCATCCCCTGGATTGGGAGTAGTCCCCTGGGTAGCCATGACTAGGGGCCAAGAACCAAGGGAAAGGATGTTCAACAGGGGGGACATACTCCACTGATATGGGGAGGAAATTATCCCCAGGTGCGGGTGTGACATTCATCGGGTTCTCCCAAGGTATCTTCGCGCAACCCACCCTGTCCCAAACTGTCTCTGACCATGGTACAAAAACTGAGACAACAAACACAGGAACTCCATCTCGCTCTAATCCCCTGACGACCCCAAAGACATGAGAGTCCTCCATGTCATCCTCATGGAAGACAGCACCAATAAGTTTGTTATCTACCCTGAAATGGGGACAAGGCATCCTGACTTCTCATGAGAGGCAGGCAACACACTTGCGCATCAACCATTGCGCATATCCTCGACACAAGTAACCATACTGAAGGAATATCTCCACATCCACCATAATTTGCACTTTGGTGACATACGAGTATTTAAAATGATATTGGACATCGCCGCCATGATGCTCGCACGATGGGAGAGGAACAGGGACATGGAGGCCGTTTCTCTGCATCTGGGAGTGCCACCCCTGGGCAAGGGTGCTTGCAGAACGGACAAAATCGGCCAGAGGATTCAAATACGACTCCTTCAGGTAAAAGCAAGCACCCTGAGGAACCAGGTCATCGGGTCCAGGCATATTTGGATCAGCTGGGTCGCAATAAAGGTAAGGGAGGTAGGGGAGATGTTTATTCCACTTCTGAGGGAATCGAGTGAAATCAGAGGGGTGACTAAGCTGAGAGTGACTGCAGAGGGCATATCGTTGGTTAAGGGTATCGGGGGACCATGGCCCATTGAGCGCCATACTGCCTTCATATGAGGAAAAAGAAGGCTTGGGGTTTGACCAACCATCTGGGAGCTGATCGATGTACTGGAAGGACCGACGACTGTTGCTGTACGTCAAGCACCAGGGTTGTTGAAAAAAACGTGGCCATTCCGAATTGGAGACTAAGTACATATTAGCAATAGTGCAACAAGCACAGTAGGACAGAAACATACTAATCTCGCCTGATATCTCGACTGAGGCAAGGGTGAGCAAGAAAAGGTCTGGATATTCTTTGATTGGACAGTGGGTGGTCTTCGACAGCTGTCCTGAGCCCACCCACATCAAGGGTTCTGTGATATCTGCAGTTAAGGTACGTAAGACAAGTCATGCGACGTAAGCTGACCCACGTACGCTCAGCAGAAGATTCTAACAACTCCCAGGTAACAAGGAGAGTAGATAAGGAAACCACATTCCATGTTGGAAGCGCCAAACTAACAAGTTCTTGATCCTCGTGAGGATGACGCGACACTCCAGAGGGTATCACAGCATCCCCAGCAGGGGGATCTTGAACCATTGAATCATCGCTACAGCCGAGTTGCTGACCCTCGTGGGGATGATGCAACGCTCCAGAGGGCATCGCAGCATCCTCAGCAGGGGGGTCATGTATATGGCTTGTGGAAAAAGACGACATAGAGGTCGGAAATCCCCGAGCACCAGATCCTGTGAATTTCACCTAGCCCATTTTGGGCCCAAATCCCGTTTAGATTATGTTTAATTGGTAGAAAGGGGCCTCAAAATAGTGGTAAAAAACAATTAGTAGGATCCCAACCATACCTCCATCAGCGAGCAGAGATATGGAACTATATGGAACTACTAAGAGATTGCGACGGCAGTGTAACCTCGTTCCTCACTTAAACAACAATTTTGGTTCAAAATCATGCAGGAATTCTGGGCTGGTTTAGGGATAGATAAAAATCATTGATGACTAAAGCAAGCACCAACACTCCCTTTCCCTTTCCTCAAATTTGCCATAATGGCTACCCCGATTTCCAATCTCGATCTGGCCTACAACCAGATCCTTAGTGCCGGTGGTCTCTTCATCGTCCAGGACAGTATGGCCAGTGGGCATGCGAAACCCACATCAGTGTTTGTGACAGCATTTCTTCGAGCAATGTTGGAGTGTGCCCCACCAGAAGGCCGCCAGTATGTCATCAATGTAATCAATATGACAAAAGGGGTCCCCGAGGCACTTCAGTCACTTGCTTCCTTCTGGTTTCATTGGTTCATTATACCTAGTGTGTAGCCTTGATAACCCATCAGCACATCAGTCAAATCTTTGACAACGGGAATAGTGAAGGCATGGGGCACAAGGACTCCGAGTCATTACAGTGCAGATACTCAAAACTTTGCGGCCCCTGTTGAGGTTGAGCCAGCATCCAGGACCAAAAAATTTGATGATGCTGTGAAATTGCTTGCTCATTCAATTTGTTTGAATATGGGTAGCTGATACAGTGATACTAGGTCAAGGAATGGGAAGGCTATCGTACATCCATTTACCGGGAAGCGTTGGAAGAATGTGAAACAGACAAACCTATCACTCCAGTACAGATCGGTCATATCATCCCCCTCTCCATGAATTCACCAAAGAAAGTTAGTCCATGATCTGTGCCCTCTTGCGACTTCCATGTTAACTGGACCCTAGGCCACCGATCTTGGCCAGATGTGGGACGTTATTCAAAGCTATGGAGGACTTCAACCTGGCGAGCTCACAGGTGATCGGATCAATGAACCTTTTAATTGCCTGGTATTCGGATACCTTGAGCACTTCACATTTGATACTTTCTGATGGTCTCTCATTCCAGATGTAAGCTTTGTCATGGTAGAGCTTATCCAACTCTAACAATTTCATCTCAGCCCAAAAATAATCCACCCCTTCCACACCACTATGTAGTCAAAACGTTCTCTGGGCGTTGCCCAATTTCAGGAACACCCAAGGAGGGAACTGCCATTAAATTTGTTGATCATTGTAACGAAAATGACACTGAAGACCTGCCCAATCCTCGATTCTTGAGGCTTCACGTGGCAGTCGCCAGAGTAATCCATATGAGCGGCGCCGCAGAGTACATCAAAAACTACCTACGAGATCTTTGAGACACACACGTCTTTGCTTCCGATGGGACAACCTTGACTATGCAATTATTTACGGTTCACTCCCTGGCGAAGGTATGATATTTTTGGCCTCGGCTGCGATAAATAACTGTTCTGAAACATTTCTCATGCACACATGTAGCTCATTATGGTGTAACACCATGATTTTTCCTTCATGCTTTGTTAGTTGTGATGATGTTGTACACGCCATAAGCGCATGAAAGAAATTTTATGTTACAATCCCTCTTCTGTTACTATGCGTTACGCCAAAAAAATGGATGTAAACATGCCCTTGGAAAGCTCTGAGAAGCTCTATTTTCCCTTCAGCTATCTGTGGAAAACTTTTTCCCTTGCACTTACTTGCCAAAAGAAGGATGGTATCAGACACCAGATATTAACGTACCACACAGGTTGAGTCTTTACCTATCCTCAGTGATTAGGCCCTTTATTTTCCTTTGTCTCCTATGTGCATGACTCCATTTTATCAAGCTACCTCTGGAACAGATTTTGAGGCCCCTACACTGGACTCGAGGAGGTATGAAAGCCCCCTCTGGCTGTTACGTTATTTCTCATATTGTTACACTGTAGTTTTGAGGCATTACATTACGTGTACAGTACTATCATATAAGGGCCTGTTCGATACCCCAGAAATATGGCCTCAAAATGCGTTTCTCAATATAAAAATATTTAGGTCGTTTTGCCATCAGGGTGTTTCACGATAGCGCTCAAAACGAACATCAAAACACTGTTTTGGAGACCAACTATATCTATTTTGAGTAGTTTTTGGTACTGTTTAAGAAACATTTCTGGGGTATCCAAACGGGCCCTAAGTGTGTTTGGACGAAATCCCAGGGTCCCATTGAGTCGGCCGAGTCGATAAAAAAAAAGAAAGCAGGCACCCACTCAAGTTAATGAGTTCTATTACCTGTACACTTTCCTCGAAAGTCGGTCCGGAGCGCAGCAGAAGCTTCCATTCCAACCAAAGGAATCCGGGTTTTGCCATCCTTCTGTGACCACTGCACTGACCACTCCAAGCCAGACGTCGGGCTACACTTCATGTCGTGGCTTTCTGTCGGCAGGAATACCTCTTCAACGCCATCCCCTTGATCTCTTTCCCTCCCGTCTCATCGTTATTGCCATTCAACAGACAACTCAATTTAACCTGGATCAAAATGACCCAAAATGAGACAACGAAAGCATTCGAGCTATTTGTCCTATCCCGGGTGCCCGCCCGCCACCATAACCGTATCCAGTTAAACTGCCTTCTGAAAGACAAAAGAACTTTCAAGCAAAGGATTGAGGGTTTTTTCAGGTTCCTTGCTTGTCTCTCAGTTTATGCAGGCAAGGTGTGGGCTCTGTTGCTGATTGATGACACTGATGCAGTAGATCGCCTTAATATGCTTGCAGACATCAAGTGCTGATCAGTCTTCTATTATAGTCACTTCCCATCATCTTCTCCCTTGCATCTGGTACCCTCAAAACCAAGATCAGAAAGTACGAAACCTCTTGTGGAGATATCTGGTTATTTAAGAGCTGTTTTAGTCAGGATGATTTAAAGGACTATAGTAGGTTGGATACCCAGTCCCAAGTTTTTTCTAATGTGTCTGCTGGCCAAATAGATTTTTGATCTGTCACATACTCAAAAGGCATCTGCACCGAGTTGTGCAAACACAATGGGGCAGCCAGGTCAATCCAGGCTCGGGGATTGGAAATGGTTGAAATTCAACACATCGCCCCACATGTGCCTGGCGATGAAGTACCAACATTCCTACACGAGTTGATACTTGTCCCGCCACCGATTGCCAATATCCCCTTGGCTTTGAATAAACACCACCGCTCTCCAACCCCTCTGGACGGTCCCTCAAAACAGCTGAAATTCGACTGCATTCTGATAGAGGGAATGGACGTCGATGAGCAACACGTTGATCAACAGCATGTTGATGGCTTGCCAGACAATAAATCTGCTATGGATGTCGATGATCCGCAAGATAATTCCCTTCAAATCTCTGCCTCTGATGTCACCAAAGTCATCGATGTCGCCGAGGATCTCGAGGAAATCGATATTGCACCAACGCCCACAGGTCCTGTATGTGATCACAGCGATATCCCAGATTGGGATATGGACAATCGTTCACTCAGTATAGATACGCATCGTGACGTCGTTCATCTAGATTTGCGGGGCAGGCCATACACTATAAGATTGTTGATCCTGGGTTAGCTACATATGTTTATATTTGTATCTGTAGCCATTCATCGGTAGAATCAGAAGTTCCTCAATTTTCCCGTCTCAACAAACTCCGGGCTAGATGTTGGGCTACACTTCGTGTAGTGGCTTTCCATCAGCAGGAGTTGCTGTTGACCTCGTCCTATCGCCTGATAGATCCCACTGGTTCTCCATCATCTTTCCCCCATCATTTTTGCGATCTCTCCAATGTGTCTTAATCAACTTCGGGCTTAGACGTCAGGCTACACTTCGTGTAGTGGCTTTCCATCAGCAGGAGTTGTTATTGACCTCGTCCTATCGCCTGATGGATCCCACTGGTTCCCTATTGTCTTTCCCCTGTCATTTTTGCAATCTCTCCAATGTGTCCTAATCAACTTTGGGCTAGACGTCAGGCTACACTTCATGTAGTGGCTTTCCGTCGGCAGGAGTTGCTGTTGACCTCGTCCTATCGCCTGATAGATCCCACTGGTTCCCCATCATCTTTCCCCTGTCATTTTTGTGATCTCTCCAATGTGTCTTAATCAACTTTGGGCTAGACATCGGGCTACACTTCATGTAGTGGCTTTCCGTTGGCAAGAGTTGTTACCGATCTTGTCCTATCGCCTGATGGATCTTACAGATTCCCCATTGTCTTTCCCCTGTCGTTTTTGCAATCTCTCCAATGTGTCTCAATAGACGTAGTGGCTTTACTGGGTGGTGTATCCCATTGGCCCATCCTATCAGCACATTTCGTCGACACTCGCAGCTTGTGCTCATCTGTGGAGTCACATTCTATCTAGTCTGTGTGCCCCAGGTCGAGTGTATTGTAACA
The DNA here is from genome assembly GCA_014904985.1 of Hydnum rufescens UP504. Classification (NCBI taxonomy): domain Eukaryota; kingdom Fungi; phylum Basidiomycota; class Agaricomycetes; order Cantharellales; family Hydnaceae; genus Hydnum; species Hydnum rufescens. The sequence goes on from MU129444.1 coordinate 7,542, forward strand.
TTGTCCATTATTATCTGCACAACTCAGTTTTCCCTGTGTCTGCTCTATGCAGCCCTCAGTGAAATTAATCTTACAGTCTCAATCGACTTCGAGTTAGACGTTGGGCTACACTTTGTGTTGTGGCTTTCCGTCAGCCAGAGTCACAGTCTTTCTATGGTTTTTCACCCCTTGTTGCGGTCTCTAATGCGTCTCAACCAACTTCGAGGTAGATGTCGACAAATGGCTTCTTTTAGTTACGCAGATATGCCGATAGTGAAGTGAGAATATTGTTGGTAACCAACACCAGTGGGAAAATAGAGGGATCTTCGGATGCAAAAGTGTCAGATGTTTGCACTCCGCTTCCTTGGTGATCCTTTGCTTGCTTTTGCACTTTGGAAGGAGTTATCCTCTGAAGTTGTAGGGGCCTGCTAAAGAGACACTCTCCTTGTACTCTTAGGTCCATGATGAGCGCCTCTCATGCGCCGAGGAACTCACCCGCTCGTTCGCACAAGCTGACCTCATCTTCGAGGTCGAAAGGCCGAACTGTCGACACCGCCTACCATCCTCCAATCAACCCTCGCCACTTTCGATCCCATCATCGTCTTTGGCAAAGTTCCCAAAGTTTACAAAGAAGGACCCGAGCTCTGTTTCGCTGGAGGAATCCCATGGCCCTTTACTGTGGCAACTACATCAGCCCCTCGCACCACTCCCCCCTGATGCTATCAAGAATCTCAAGTCCTCTGCAGCGGGCATGTGTTCACGCTACATTCGTCATTTTCTTGCGAAAATCAAAGGTGTCTGCTTTCTGCATTGCCCTATACTGTCTCTAGATACTAACACTACTTTGATCTCCAGCTGCTAAAGGCAGGACACCCAGTGACGAGTGCCACTACGTCAGCATTCAGGAGTGGGTGTTGGAATACTCGAACACTCTGTGGGAGGACGATTGTTCTCCATCGCTCCTTGATACATCTTTGACCCATCAAACCCCTTTTCGGAAGCACAATCTACTCTTCTCTGGGCCCCCTGATCTGCGGCATGGCGAATCGATGCATCGTGTTTTGCCTTTTACTGGATCTGTGGATAGAGCATGGACAGCCACGACTCCCAACTGGTCATACAATGACATGCTTTTTGTGCGACACATGTACAACTTCAATGCTCCACATCTCCCATATGTCCTCATAGGACAATTTCCCCGACTTCTCCCGTAGCCAGGGGCTCATACCCATTGGACTGGTTCATCCACAGGCACTGGTTGAAGTCATTTCGACGTCATCTCCTTGATGCTCATAGGTGCTATCAAGAATGGCTGTCTGCTGCATGTCACTTGCATTTGGATTGCCACGAGATCGAAAAATTTCAGCCCATCCCAGAGTCCAACGACCTCATCCAAGTTGGTCTTGAGGGCGAGGTCCCGCAACATTTGGAACAATCTGGCACCAGGGTCTCTATAACGCAACTTGCTGTTGCACTTGAGAACGATGAGGCACAACTCCATGGCATTGCTCGTTATTTGATGCACCAGATTGTCAACCATGTGGCTATCGTCAATGGCCTAGAACCGCCTCAATTTGGGGTCAACCATGCTCTGGTAGGGGCTTTTTTCTCAGTCGCTGAGGATGATTTCCCCCTTGCCAAACTGGAGCGCCATGGCATTCCTCTCCATGGTGTCTGTATCTTGGAAGCAAGGGAAATTCACCCTCTTGATCCTTTGGCAATGGTCATGGAGCCTCAGTGCCGGATTGTTGCTGATGCTGTGGCCCATCGCCCCCATGACCAAAGCCACGGGGAATTTATGGAGATTTGGAAGATGAGGCGGGCTGAGGAAGTCAAACACCCTTCTCACTGGTCAGTCAAATATCCGCTTGAACTGGCCAACAGGGACGGTCTTCTCTCGACTGTCTACAGTGCTCTATTTGGCTCCAGCCTTCGAGATGTAGATAGTGCCATGGCTGGGGCCTTGGCTGACGTCTTAGGGACAGTGACCATTACTCTCTGTGATGCGGTCCTGCTACCTCCCATCTCCTCCACTTCTGTGGCCTCCACACCAGCCTCTCCTGCTGAAGCCAATGTCGCCACACCATCAAGGTCACTTGATGATTTCGATTGTGCAATGCTGGGGGTTGAGAGTGAGGAAGAACAGGAAGACAAGTTCCTTGACTTTGGCCTGGGCTTCATAGCTGGGAACATGGATGTCCACAGGATAGACAAAAAACGTGATTTAATTCAGAAGGCGAAGATGGATCCACACTGGAATGCAGTGATTAAGGATTTTCAAGCGATTGCCGAAGACCCAAAGGCGCCTTCAGCCAAGCAACACATTCTTGACATTGTCAAGGCTGCCCAAGCAAAGCGAAAGCTAGATAGGTCAGCTTTTGAGGGGTATGTCATGCATCGTTGGAGCAATCAGCCAAGAAGGGGAGCAGCAAAACCTTACAACTTGGAGGGACATGGTTTCACCAAATCAGCAAGGGCAGAGTCATCGAGTATGGCTTTGCAGAGTCATGGATGGCCCCCCTATCGAGGTCATTCTCAATCTCCTTACCATGTTCCATCTCGTTGTTTCCCCTCTCGTTGTTGTTCTCGATCTCCTCAACATCACTCTCAGTCTGTTTGTCACTCTCGATCTCCTCAACATCACTCTCAATCTCCTCGATGTCACTCTCGATCTCCTTGACAACGCTCTCAATCTCCTCGATGACGCTCTCGATCTCCTTGTCGCTCTCAATCTCCTCGACAATGCTCTCGATCTCCTCGTCGCTCTCGATCTCCTCGACAACACTCTCGATCTCCTCGTCGCTCTCGATCTCGTCGATCTCGATCTCGATCCTGGCAACATCAATGTGATGATGATGGTTCTCGTGGGCCTAGACCTGGTTGGCAGGCGAGTAATTCCAATCCACGACATCCAGATGGAAGGACCTGGGATTACCGGCACCATAATCAGGAACCATCGAAGCTGCCAAAAGCACCCTCATCCCCTGTGCAATCTGTGAGTTTGAAGGAACAACCGGCCCCATCAACCCCTTCTGGGCACATGGGTGTGGATCAAGCTCCCTCAAAGTTGCCAACAGCCAACTGTCCTCCTCCCACACGCATGAGTTTGGATGAGTCAATACCTCAGGCCACTGTGCCCGACCCTCCTGGCCAGCACCCCAGGTCAATGCCAGACTCTTTCTCCGTTCCTCTGGAGGTCATGAACAATGTGCAAAGCAGTCAAGGCACAATGGAAATGGATTCTGCACCTCCCAAAGTCCCCCCTGGCTCGCTTGATCCAGTGGTTCCTGTGGGCCAGTGGTTCCGTATTGAGTTCACTGGTGTGACTGCAGAAGTGAACATGAAAGAAGTGTTCCAATCCCTGGTTGAAGATCGCTTGATAGGGATTCGAGTTCAGAAGGATAAATTTCTTCCAAATACCGATGAAGTCAGCCAGTCTGTCAGTCAAGACGAAGATGAAGATGGGCAGTCTGTCAGTCAATATGAAGATGGCCGATCCCCCAGTCAAGGTGAAGAGGGTCCTGCTTGCCTTCAAGTCCCAGCAGAGACGTGACATCGTACTTGCTCGTTTCCATGATGTACCTGGGTTCAGCCCTTGGCAGTCTACTTCAATGACTGCATTATCACCTGATCATCATGAGACAATTGGCTCATATCAGTACCTGTGGGATGCAGAGTACATCGAGATGTCATATGCGCATCAGCAATCTCCTGATGATCTCACATTGTTGTTACAAAATGCACCTGCATGTCGGAATATTGGCGACTTGAGAGACCTACACCCCTTCCCTCCTTGTGTTGGTGACCCTGTGGACCTCAAGTTCTACATTCGCTATCGTTTTCTGGATTTCAATCGGTATCCCCCATTGGTCAACCCTGAGAAGATTTCCCCCTCAAGGCCACGTATTCTAGATCAAGTTGAATTCACAACATTGTGGCTTCTGGCATTGCTTGAATCAGAGTACAGTGTGGTTCGACATCGATTGAGTATTGTTGTGTGTGCACATATGCAACGAGAATCCAATCGGGCCCTCCTTCCTTTCTGGGTTCCTTTGTTTGTGACAGGTGGTCCCTATGATACGTTGATTCGTGAGATTGCAATTTTGGCCAAGCTCGGTGCTGTTGCTGGTGATGCGGGTCTCAAAGTCTTTCCTACCCCCTGCCCTCGCTTTCTGGAATCATGTGGGTTTGGAGATAACCAGAAATGGTACATTGAGTGGGAGCCAATGGAACTTGATCCTCAACGACAATTGAATGTTGGAGATGCCATCTTTGGTCAGGAACGATGAGACACCTTGCACACCTTCCCCCTCCTGTCCTTCGTATATTCCTTTCTATCTGTGCTATTGTACTCCCCATGTTTATACTGTGCTCATGTCTTAATATATCTTTCATTGCATATTCTGTTTGTGTCGAGTCCAATTTCCAGCTAAACCCGACGACTCTTTTTGCAACAATCTCCCACAATCTCTCTCCATCCAGAGAAGTCCCTGCTAACACTTGGATTTCTCGGATAGAGTGGTGGGCTGTCACACTGCAGTATCATACAATCTGTCTCTCTTTATATTCCCAAATTACTCCCATTCAGTGCCTCAACCTTCTCTTTCCATTTGCGCTTCATCATAGAACAGATCAATTTGATCCCTTGTTGACTGAAACTGAAGCATCATACTTGGGAAGTCCCTGAATTTTTCTTGGATTTCCCGGTTACATCGCATTGTGGTTCTGTTCAAGTTGTCAACGTGTTCTTAACTGAGATGTCCCAGGAGCAATCCTTGGATTTCTTGTGGGGATACAGACGTTTGGCACCTACCCTATCTGTTGAAGAGGAGACTTCCAATCTTTCCGCCTCACCATGGCTTCTACTACCCCAAAATCACCTATTAAAACATACAAGAAAACATGTACCTTCAGGAGTGGGCCTTCTAAAGACCACTCAGATGCTGATACTGCATCTGTTGACACTGTATGTACATGCATCCTCTGTCATCTGTCTTATCTAATACTTACAATTTGCATACTGTACAAAGGTCACCTCACAGCCTCATAATGGGGAACACCTCGGTCCTGTGGCAACACAATGCACAGCCAAGCGCAAAGTTATGGATGCACCACCCAAGGTTGGCCCTCCTGGAGCCAAGCGAAAAGTCTGCATTGTTGGCTCCACTCCCTCTACCTCCCGGTCAACCCGAGTTTTTGTGGAAATGACTGAACGACAAGTCTCACGGCCTGTTACAGACTCGCATTCATTGCCTGCAAAGACTGTGCATCATGCTGAATCACCCACCCCATCCTCACATTCGTCACCTGAAAAGACTGCCCATTGTGCTGAACCCCCTCTCCCTGCTTCAAACATCAATCTGTCATCTGATGATGGTCCTCTTTCCCCTTCGTATCTGTCTGACACTCCCAGTCAGCTTTTGGAGGAAGTCCAGAAATACACGCCAGCTGAACTCCTCAAAGAAGCCCGGGTGTTAGCACTCTGACTCCCGAAAAGCATTCCTGAGGCCCACCCAGGAGATCTTCTCCACATTTGGGATGCCAACTCTGTCAGTGCCATTGTATTGTCTTTACCAGATGGCAGTGTGGATCCCAGTGAAGATGTTGAATATGTTGATCGCACGCTCAATCATGTTTTCCAAGGCACGGGTGTGTCACGTCTCGTTCAAGAGATGCGGCATGGTTCTTGTGGCCCCCTTGGCATTGTGGAAGGATTGAACTTCTTTGCTGAACACCGTAACCTGAACTTAGTTCAGTTTGAGGTCAAGCTGTTGAAGCTCATTAAAGCCCTCCGCTGATGTGTATAGTACATCTGTCCTTTTTATCTTCTCAAGGTTATTTACTGACATGCAACCTTCACCAG
>MU129445.1:0-13260 GCA_014904985.1 Hydnum rufescens UP504
TGAATTAGGGAAGACAGCTATGTGTATATTACCTAATGAGGTATGGACTATACATTAGGTGAGTTATAAGTAATGAGGTGCTATGTAGGTAGTGATGGATGGGGGGCTTACCTCAGTGTCACCTGAATTAGGGAAGACAGCTGAGGGAAGCCCTGCAGCCTTGTCTGACATGTACCGGATTGGAAGCATGGCTGTGGTTCACATCTCAACACTTAGTATGCAGTGTGTCTACTAGTGGATAAATTAAAACATGTTGACCATTACCAGGAGGTGTCTAAGCAAGTCTAGGCATGTCTAAGCAGGTAACTTGGGTCTGAGTCTAGTACAAATATTATGTAATTATTCCTAAATGGTATCCAGTTACATAATATGTGTATCCTATCTTAAAAAAATGCCAAAATGTGGAAATTAAATGAAGTACATCCAAAGAATATTTAGGCATCCAGCCCAATGGGGGCCCAGGACCAGGGGGGGTGCCTGGGATAGATGGACAGACCCCTGGGGACCCTGATAAAGTGAACAAATCAGGCCCAGGGCCAATGGTTAATCCCTGAAACAATGAGGGCAGGAAGAACAGCTCCAGAACCCAAACCAGTCAGCCATAATTGCATATCTAGTTAGGCCCTTTTGCCTTGCTTTTATTCAATCTAAGAGCAGGTTTTTAGGTGGGGGCCCCTGGGGCCCACTGGGTGATTTCACAGCATGAGACAAGGGGCCCCATGGAGCCCCTAGGGGCCCCTGGGGGCCCCTCTCTGGGACTTAGAGATTCTCAGACCCCAGCAAGAAGTCACTGTCTTTCCCAGTCTGACTTAGAGATTCTCAGACTTGCAGGACAGCAGGCCATACAGGCTTATTGGGGATAGTATGTTCCATTTATAATTATTTATTTATTATCACATATGCCTGGGTCAGCAGGGTTTCATTCAGCAGTCCCATTATTCTTGTTATTTATTTATTTAAATATCTGGTACTCAGTAGAAATCCAAAGAAAAAAAACTACTTAGTAGCACCACACACCTGCTCTAGTGGGTGTGTGGTACTGTCCATAGAAATAAAAGAACAAAAAAATTAAAATTAAAACTATCTAGTAGCACCACACACCTGCTTGGGTGGGTGTGGTACTGGGGGTGTGGCTTGGCACTTCACCATTGGGTGTGGGTTGCAGGTTGCCATTGGGGTGGGTCATTGTTTTGGATCCTAGAATTATAGTGTATATTAGTAAAAAAATTTGAAGTAATGCAAAAGGAGCTGCTTGTGCTGCTCCTTTTGTGCGGTGTAAGCAGGATGGTTATAAACCAATCCAACTACTGTCCATGAGGTTGAGCCAGGGATGAAGGAGGGAATCACAGAACTAATCCAGATGTTCAGGTCCAAGTGGGGGAATGTCTTTTGAACAGGGGAAATTGCAGTGAGCCAACAAAGCCCAAGCAATTAAGTGAGAATGTGTGTTTCAGTCAGATTACCACACCCTAGGAATCTCTTCTTGAGACCTTAGTCAAAGTGTAGTTAGAATTTTCTTTTTGTAGTGAGAAATCACCCAGGGACCAGCAGCTGTTCAAGAAGCTTCAAACTGGAGGGAGGGGGAGAACTACTGAATTTGTGTGCTAGCTACACCTAATATACAATCCAGACTTCGACTCAATAGAAAGTGAAAAGGTGGACCTAAGGGACACACAGAGAAAAAGAAATGAAGTTAAAATATTCAAAACTGATGGAGATATTCCAATTTCAAGATAACAGGGGAGATTGACACATTACATGCTATTCCTCCTTCAAACCTGGACAAGTTCCCTTAAGGAAAAGTGGAATAGGTTTCCCTGAGGGTCTTCTCCATCAGACATAAAAGGGCTGGAAGTAATTTGCTATTTTGAATGGTGGAGCAAAGGGGGAGTCATGGGGAGGGAGTTGTCTTGTGAAAAATGCAGTTCATGTCTGCTAGTTTTTCCCTTGGTACTGTTTGATGCGAATTTTCAACAGCTTTCAGGGAGTGGTACTCATGAATGAATCCAATAAGAATTGGCTTCAAAAATCAAGAGATACTCCTTCAGAGTATGAATCATGGAAAGATATTGTTACAGGGACCGCATTTTTGATTCGTTTGTTTCATGTTTGGTACCGTTCGATAGGTACAATTCGTATCTTTTTGGGCGCAGTTGTTTCGAGTCGATCCGATCCAAAATGACGGAGAAATTCGAAAAATACTCCTTTAGAGTAGTGCAACCCCCATCTGGATCATGTGATGGATCCATGAGTCCAGAATTGGAACTAGGCCCAGTCCATGTCATTACATAATCACAATTCATTGCCCTTAAGGCAGTAGGATGGCTTGGAAGAACAGACAAGCCATACTGTCTTGAGGAAGAATGGCAAGTTGAATTGCCTTGTCCAAAGAAAATGGACTTGATGAAGGGCATAAACTGCCCCTTTTTGATAAGGACTGTTGAAGTCTGACAGATAGTCAATAAATTGACTGGTGGACATGGTAAAGGAATGGGGTGATATTATGAGTTGGAAAGGGGTGGGAATCCAATTGATTTCTTGAATAAGCAAATGACAATAAATTTAAATGAGTGCAGTGACATATAATTGATTTGTTTGTTAGGGAAATGGCCTTGGATGAGGATTCTATGGTGTAGGGATTTATCCCTCCAACAGCAGTCATACTTATAGAGGGCAAATACTTACTTTAAGAATTATCATACCCACCAAAGTGGGTGTGGGGTTCATCTGGGGCTTCTATGGCCTTGTGTTGTGTTCTGTCATTTGTGGGGGGATGGGTTGCCACTGTTGCATATTTATTCAGTGGGGTTGTGAGTCTTGATTGAGGGTTTAGAAGAATACCTATGATAATAAGTAATAAGTTAGTAAAAAAGAAAAACCACACAAAAGGAGCAGCACATGCTGCTCCTTTTGTGCAGTCATACTTAAACAGTAAATACTTACATTAAAAATTATTATCACACCTGCTGAAGTGGGTGTGGGGTTCATCTGGGGCTTCTGTGGCCTTGTGTGTTCTGTCATTTGCAGGACTTGTTTGGGGGTGGGGGTAGATCAAAACCTAGGATAAGGAATACTATGTTAGTAAAAAAAACAAAAAGAAAAGCTACACCAAAGGAGCAGCATATGCTACTCCTTTGGTGCAATTGTATTTAGTTACCTTAAAATTACCACACCCACTGAAGCAGGTGTGGTTTGTCTTGGGCTCCGTGGTCTTGTGTTGTGTGTTACCATTCCCAGGATTTGTCTGGTGGGTGTCCCTTGGCTGGTTGTCATTGGCAGGCTTTGTTTGGCATTGGTTTTGGCAGTTTGGCAGGTCACATTGTTATTTCTGGGGGGGGGGTTCATGTGGTGGGTGGTGAGGTGATAGCCTAGAATAAATAAATCATGTATTAGTTAAAAAATTAAAATGAACACAAAAAGAGCAGCTTTTGCTGCTCTTTTTGTGCTGTTGGGGGTGCATTACATACTGAGTATAGAACCACACACCCACAGTAGTGGGTGTGTGGTTCGTCTCTTTGTGTGGCATCATTGTTCATGGATCCCCTTTGTGGGCATTATGGTTCTGGGGGGACTTGTTTTGCAGGGCTTCATTTGTGGCAATACCTAGAATAAGCAATTATTAGTTAAAAAATTAAAAGCAATGCAAAAAGAGCAGCGAAAGCTGCTCTTTTTGCATTGTCAGGGGTACATTACATACCAAGTATAGAACCACACACCTGCTACTGTGGGTGTGTGGTTCTCTTCATGCTGCGTCATTGTTTGTGGGGGTGTTGTCATTCTTGGGGGCTTGTTTTGGGGGTCTTCATTTGTGGCAATATCTAGAATAAAAAATTATTAGTTTAAAAATTAACAGCGATGCAAAAAGAGCAGCTTTCACTGCTCTTTCTGCATTGTCAGGGGTATATTATATACCTTGTATAGAACCACACACCCACTGCTGCGGGTGTGTGGTTCTCTTTGTGCTGCATTGTCGGTTGCAGGGGTGTTTTTGTTCTGTCGAGGGATTGTTTCACAGCTCTTCATTTGTGATGATATCTAGAATAAAAAATCATTAGGTAAAAAAATTAAAAGTGACACAAGAAGAGCAGCTTTTGCTGCTCTTTTTGTGTCATTGGGGGGTGCGTTACATGCCTTGTATAGATAGAACCACACACCCACAGTAGCAGGTGTGTGGTTCATCTCTTCATTTGTGGGTCTCCTTTGTGGGCAGGCTTGCTGCTTGGGTCTTCATTTATGGAAATACCTAGAATAAAATATGATTAGTTACAAAGTTAAAAGTGATGCAAAAAGAGCAGTGAAAGCTGCTCTTCTTGTACTGCTGGGTACACATACCTTGAATATAGAACCAGACACCCACCATGGTGGGTGTCTGGTGTGCATTGGTTTATCATTCAGTGTCATTTTTGTTGGGTGTTCACTTGGCATGGTTTTGGTTGGTGCTTGTGCCAGTGTTAGTTTAAATCATGACCTAGAATATGGAGGATATGTTAGTTAAAGTTAGATATTTGAAGCAGCACAAAAAGAGCAGCTTTTGCTGCTCTTTTTGCAAGGCTGCATCTATTAGGGGGGAGGATATTCACCTTAAATAGTACCACACCTGCCACAGTGGGTGTGGTTCCTGGGCCCACTCATTGGGCAGCCTGTCATTTGTTGTTTTGGTTTTGATCTGGAGGAATAGAGGCTATGTTAGTATAGAAATTCACAGCAGCACAAAAAGAGTAGCTTGTGCTACTCTTTTGTGCTATTGTATTTACTGAGACAAAACTTACCTTATGACCACACCTGCATCAGTGGGTGTGTGGTTGTGTGGTTGTGGTTGTGTGCTGCTGCTGTTGTGTTGTGGTTGTGCAGTCACTTGCTGGGTGTGGCTGCATAGAGTTGCAAAATTCAATGCTGGCAATTGCTGATACTCAAGAAATGCCCAAGTGCTGGTGCTGCAAGCACAGTACACAATAGTACCAAGCATGTGTATTTAAAATAAATACTATATAATAAATATTTGTCCAGGAAAACCTGAAGAAGATGATGATAATGAGTCAGAGCTCAATAAGGCATGAGATGGGTAATTACAGAGTGGATTGGGCCACTTCTACACATCAGAATTAGCCCAAATTTAAATGTAGTAGTGTTATATATACACTCTACATGGGTGATTAATTATCTTGGATGATTCTTGCATTTTTCAATTTTTCACGGAATTGAAGGTGTGAAAAATTGAAAAATGTGAGAATCGTCCAAGATAATTAATCACCCATGTAGAGTGTATATATAACACTACTATATTTAAATTTGGGCTAATTCTGATGTGTAGAAGTGGCCCAATCCACTCTGGAATTACCCATCTCATGCCTTATTGAGCTCTGACTCATTATCATCATCTTCTTCAGGTTTTCCTGGACAAATATTTATTATATAGTATTTATTTTAAATACACATGCTTGGTACTATTGTGTACTGTGCTTGCAGCACCAGTGCTTGGGCATTTCTTGAGTATCGGCAATTGCCGGGGGTTGAATCTGCATCTTGCTTCCTATCTCAGCAACCACAACAAGCAACTGCCCAAAAAGGCAACTGCATGACCATGCACCCACCACTGTGGGTGTGTGGTCACAAGGTGAGTGTTTTTTCTAGTAGATACAATGGCACAAAAAGAGCAGCAAAAGCTGCTCTTTTTGCACTGCTTTGGAACATTTTACTAATGTCTCTTTATTTATTTTAGATTGAGGTCTTGTCCAACACATGATGAGAGCCCAAACAGCCATGCGACATATGGAAACACGATGCAGCAATGCAACATCTGGCAATGTGACATAGAAACATGATGCACAACAGTGTGACATGCAACATGCCAAACAAAGACATGCCAAACAAAGATGCAACACACAGTGTGGAAGATAAAAACATCCAGTATCAGAAAATGCGAATATCTATTGATCCCAGCCTATGGAATGATCATGTGACCTATTACAAAATTAATTACAGCTATGCATAAAAACAGAGTTCATTCAATTACTCCATCAGTTTTGATCAGAGAGGTACACCCATATAACTCTTGGAAAGCCACGATTCACACCCTTTGAATGGTACCAAACACAAGTTGAATGGTGTTGGAGGGATAAATCCCTACACCATAGAATCCTCATCCTTGGCCCATTTTCCCTATGAATGAATCAATTATATGTCACCGTGCTCATTTAATTATATCGCCATTCATTTATTCATGAAATCAATTGGATTCCTACCCTTTCCAATCCATAATATCGCCTCATTCCTTTACCATGTCCACCAGTCAATTTATTGACTATCTGTTGGACTTCAACAGTCCTCATCAAAAAGGGGCAGTTTATGCCCTACTTCAAGTCCATTTTCTTTGGACAAGGCAATTCAACTTGCCATCTTTCTTCAAGACTGGGTGACTTGCCTGCTCTTCCAAGTCATCCTACTGCCTTAAGGGTGACAGATTATGATTATGTAACGACGCGGACCGGGCCTAGTTCCAATTCTGGACTTGCGGATTCATCACATGATCCAGATAGGGGCTGCACTACTCTGAAGGAGTATTTTTCGAATTTCTCCGTCAGTTTTGATCGGATCGACTCGAAACGACGGCGCACAGAAAGATACGAATCGTACCTATCCAACAGTACCAAACACGAAACTAACGGATCAAAAATGCGGTCCCTGTAACAATATCTTGCCATGATTCATACTCTGAAGGAGTATTTTTCGAATTTCTCCATCAGTTTTGATCGGATCGACTCGAAACGACCATGCCCTGAAAGCTGTTAAATATGCACATCGAACGGTACCAAGGGAAAAACGAGCGGACGCGAACTCCATTTTTCACAAGACAACTCCCTCCCCATGACTCCCCCTTTGCTCCACCATTCAAAATAGTGAATTACTTCCGGCCCTCTTATGTCCGATGGAGAAGACCCTCAGGGCGACCTATTCCACTTTTCCTTAAGGGAACTTGTCCAGGTTTGAAGGAGGAATAGCATGTAATGTGTCAATCTCCCCTTTTATCTTGAAATTGGAATATCTCCATCAGTTTTGAAGATTTTAACTTGAGTTCTTTTTCTCTGTGTGTCCCTTAAGTCTGACTTTTTTACTTTCTATTGAGTCGAAGTCTGGATTGTATATTAGGTGTAGCTAGCACACAAATTCAGTAGTTCTCCCCCTCCCTCCAGTTTGAAGCTCCTTGAACAGCTGCTGGTCCCTGGGTGATTTCTCACTACAAAAAGTGAATTCTAACTACACTTTGACTAAGGTCTTAAGAAGAGATTCTTAGGGTGTGGTAATTTGACTGAAACACACATTCTCACTTAATTGCTTGGGCTTTGTTGGCTCACTGCAATTTCCCCTGTTCAAAAGACATTCCCCCACTCGGACCTGAACATCTGTATTAGATCTGTGATCCCCTCCTTCGTCCCCGGCTCAACATCATGGACAGTAGTTGGATTGATCCATAATCATCCTGCTTACAACGGATCAGAACTGCACTCTCCAGACCAATATTACTATCAAAATCCAGAATTTCTAGTAAAAAACAAATTTCTCTGTCAGTTCACATCCAAACCTCTCGAAATAACCTTGCCTAGAAAGATATAAAAATTCGCATCCAACAGTACTGAGTGCACGAAGAACAGATCAAAACTGAGCTCTATAGAACAATATTATTATCAGAATCAACACCCATTAGTATTTTACAAATTTCTCTGTCAGTTTGCATCTGATCTGCTCAGAACCACTGTGCCCAGAAAGCTGTTAAAAATCCGCATTGAATGATACCAAGAACGTTTATTATGGATGCAAACTGTTGTTTCTGCATTGAATCCCATCCCATGCACTTGTCCCATTATCAACCAGCAACAAAAACATCTTAACCACTGGACTACAAACAAATTAATCTCCAAGAACTCGGAAATATCCTTTGATTTCATCTCCCATTGCCACAAATAACTTCTAGAACTTCACAGATAAGAAAGATAACACCTCCTTGACTACCCTTTTGTTCTGTTTATGAATGACTCACCTTCCTTGCAACCACTTTATGAAAGATAACACCTTCTTAGCAACCCTTTTGTTCTGTTTATGAATGACTCACCTTCCTTGCAACCACTTTATGAATGACTCACCTATCATGCAACCACCTTATGAATGACTCACCCTCCTTGACAACCCTATTGTTCTCACATATGACTCACCTAGGAGTGAGTTGTATTCTTTAAACACAGCCACCTTCAGAAAGGTATAAAAGCTGGTAGATCTTCCTGTATCCCCCCATCTCCTCACTACTGGAATATACTACTGTCTACAAATTTGCTTGCATCTGAAGAGAGTACTGATCTAAAGCCATCTGGAGCTAAGTCATATACAAGGCTGTTAAGACTAAGTCACTGGAAGCCCACTATGCGAAATACTAAGCCAAGGATAGTTGCAGGACCTAAGGTTAGAGTTGCTGAACATCCAAGGAAAGGTGAGTAATAACAAAGTCAAATCAGAAGAAGAAAGAAACACATTGACACACTGAATCAAGCTTAAACTAGTCTAGAACCCTCTTTAGAATCCGCATTTTGACCAGAAGGACACAAATAGATACACACAAATAGCAGCAAACAGTTCAATACAACATGTATAAGCCTTTCACAAGCATCCCATGATATATCATTGACTATAGCTAGTCCATACCATGACCTTATCCTCCACTGAATATCATATACAACTTGTTAGAGAGTGATCAACCATCAGAGTGAACCAGCCCATTGAATAAAAACAGAAATACAGTCTCCCATCTACACACTGGCTGAACCAGAGTTTGATTTGACAGTCATCGGAGCTCCCAATCCTTCTTCTATAACTGGTGGTCCTTACAGGGGTAGTTCTCACTTTGATACACCTTTCACCTCTTCCAAAACATTTCAATCTAACAATATAATGACATCAACCAATTCAGAAACAATGGCCAAAGTAAATCCTTGAGCAATGCCATGGCCTACAGGTAGAGATGCTCCACATTTTAAGGGAAAATGCCTCAATAACTTCCTCCTTGACTATGAAGCCTGCTGTGACAAAGCTCTCTATGACAATCATAGGAAATGCAAGAACATTATTTGATTCTGTAGCAACAAGGAAGCTGAATTGCTGAAGAATTTCCCACCTTGGGCAGCCATATGTGACCCCCTTCTTAGGTATCTATTCTGGGGCATGATTTGGTACCTAAGTAGGTACCAGACACTATTGGGGCCCCAATCCACCATTCTGGTTTCAACTTGGGTCCTGATTAGGGCCCAATTAGGGCCTAATTGGGGTTCAATTGATGCACTTGCACAGTTTTGGAACCTCATACATGTGCTCTGCACATTAATTCCATTGTAATATTATCTATGGTAAAGACAAAGCAAAGATGAGGGAAACACATAGTTAGCACAGTTTTTTGAGATGCAGGATGCCCATTGAAGGACTGTAATAAAACAAGAACATGTCTGTTGAAGGACAAGAGAAGAAATCAGGGGAAGGAGATGGTAGTATTAATGCCCAAGGTGTTGACCCATCAAGGCAGGGACACTTGGACCAGAAGTTGGAAACAGCATAAAGGGGTCCTAATAGCCAGGTTGCTCTCCAGAATATGTGGGTTGCCCATTCAAGTTCATACTAGAGCTGTCCCCAAACCCTTGATAACCAATCTGTCCGGCCACCACATCAAGTTCTTCCTCTGTCCATTGATTGAGAAACCCAGAACCCAAGTCAATGTTCACATTTTCCATGTGACCAAGCCCATTGAGTACTGGTGGCGGTGCTGTAGTTACGGATAGAGAAGAGGTAAAGTGGGGCTTTGGGTGGGGCTGATTTGGGAGCTGCTGCTGGTTGTGCAGTGAGGA
This sequence comes from Hydnum rufescens UP504, assembly GCA_014904985.1. Lineage (NCBI taxonomy): Eukaryota > Fungi > Basidiomycota > Agaricomycetes > Cantharellales > Hydnaceae > Hydnum > Hydnum rufescens. The sequence continues at coordinate 9,882 of MU129445.1, forward strand.
GTGGCTGCAGGGAATACTTGATGAATTACTGGAATCATGAGATGCAGCCCAACTGCCAAAGCTCAGTAAGTTGTCTACCAAGTCAGCATCCTCCAATTCATCCCATATGAGTGCAGCAGACTTCACAGCAGCCTTCTTCCTTTTTCCCACTGTGGTCTTGTTCCCTCTCCTGTCATCAAGACCCACATCCATCCTGCTCTGTTTCACCCGCTTGCTCCCTTCCCCTCCTCCAGTCTCTCCAGCACCATGCTGGGCAGTATAATCCCGTGCTGCTGCCAGCAAGAGTATCACCTCTCCATGCCTGTCCATGATAAGTGCCACATCCTCAGCTTCTCCAACTGGCCAGTTATCCACTTTGGTGATGACTATCTTCTTCTCAGGGCTAGACTCCTCGAGCACATAGTACAATGTTTTATACTGATCAGTTGTGTGAAGATCTGAGAGTGACATGCTGAAGTTCGGAAATTCATTGTTTGGCACAAAATTTGAAATGATAAGTTTGTTTTGAACTAGGACCTTGGTGAGGTTGGTCCAAGGAAACTTTGTCATCTTCACAAAAGGCAAGAAAAGGCCTATCAATGTATCCTTGATAGCAGTCCTGGTCTTGTACGTAGTACTGAGGTCTTCATCATGCTTCCTCTTCCCTTGCTCCTCATTGAATTGGTTGAGCTCAGCATACCGGGAATGGCGAGAGAGGATAAATTGATATATATTTGCAAGTTGAGTGGACATCGTAAAGTTAGAGTTGTACCAAGCAGCCATTTCCTTGGATCCCAGGCAACATTTGTTCTGAGCATGCACAGCAGGGGAGGCAGCATTGCCAGTAACCATCAAAAACATTGTGTGAATATCCATGGTGGCCAGCCACTGCATATCATGTGTCCACTTGTCCTTTTGATTGGCCATAATCCGTGCAATGTCACCACTGGATTGTGCAACCAGCTTGGTAGCTCCAACCTTTGCACTCTTCTGGGGATTCCTCTCCTCCGAAGGATTCGATGAGCTGTGCATATGCTGGCTGCACCATGTTCACCATATAATCCCAAGCAGACACTAGTAGCATCAATTAGTATTCTTAGTGTAGGAATATATACTGAATAAAGGACATACCTGATGGATCAGTATTTGGATGGTCTTTCTTGTACAATGCCTGGCATGCATTCCATGCATTCCTGTTCCGCAACATTTTGGAGGGTGAGATGGCCAAGGCGATGTGCTGAACCAACTCCAGACTTCAATTCCACTCCTTGGCCTTTGCATCCAGCTCTGCAAAGAATTCTTCACACTTCACATGGGCCCACTTGATTTGGTTGATCAAGAACCAGCCACTGCGATGTATGACATCAGAAGTGTCTCCATGGTTCTCCTCTTCCTCAAGATCCCGATCTTTGGCACCTTGGACTGCGGTACCTTCTGTCGTAGAGTCAAAGGGGTCTGACAGGCCAGGTAAAGGACTGCTGAGAGGCTCGAAAGAATTAGAGGGTGGAGATGTGGGGGAGAACGGATCCACAGGGGGATCTTGAGCCCTTGTTGATGATGAGGAAACAGGGGCTGCAGCATGGCACAAATGCAGAACTTCTACCACCGGTCTAGTGCTGAATGTATTAGTCGTGTGGCAAGGAGGATGTTCAGAGCTGGAATTATTGTCCTCCTGACTCGGGCCTGACTTCTGAGAAGCCTTCAAAGGTATGTGCGGGAGAACACCATCCCCCGAACCACCCTCCAATTCATTGGTTAAATTAAGTCCTCTTCGCTGAGAACCATTTGTGCATGTTGACGTGGCATTGGTGGGTTTAGACGGCACCTTGGCTCCCTTCGAAGTAGTGCTTGTGGACAACCTGGAGGTAGTAGTTTTGGTCTGCTTATTGCCTGTGGCCAATTTGGTGGCAGTTGAACGTGTTGTCCGTGAAGACATCTGAAAGACGTGGATGATGGTGGCAGGGGGAAATGACACACAGATCCACTGTTACAAGAAACCAGTGAGGGGGGTAAGCACCACAACCATGCAAAGGCAACTGTGGCGCAGGAGCTTGGAGTCAGGATGAAAATGTGCCAACCTAAGCCCCAAAATGTGTAGTCAATTGAGATGTGTAGCCCCAGTCACATGATGGCAACCACAGCCAAAAGATGTGAGATTGATAAAGAGCCCAGTGATTGAAATGTGTAGCCCCAGTCACACAAAGGCAACCACAGCCAAAAGACGTGGATTGATGAAGAGTGCAGTGATTGAGATATGTAGCCCCAGTCACGTGAAGGCAACCACAGCCAAAAATGGGATTGGCAGAGAGTGTGCCAATCGAAATGTGTAGCCCCAGTCATGCAAAGGTAACCACAGCCAAAGGACGTGGAATTGATGAGGACGTGCCAATTGAGTATAGCCCCAGTCATGCGAAGGCAACCACAGCCAAAAGGTATGAAGAGCTAAATGTGTGGCCCAGAATAACATGAAATTATCAGGTACGTCCTACACCATGGAAAAGGTGAGCATTGTCAGTCCATGCTCTGCTTGGGCAAGTATAAAAAATTATGTTTAAGCTTCTTAAATTTGTAAAACAAAAGGACCAAGGAAAGCAGAAAACTTTACTCTCCCAATGGGAACTGCCAGATTCACAATTAAGCACATGAGCCAAACTGAGTTTTCATTCTAGTGCAGTAGTAGTGCCATTAAGGCATACAATCAGACACAAATATGTGATGCATAAAACAAAAAAACACCATGTATGGAAAGTAACCCATCATTCAGACTTTGGATACAGTCATCTACTGTTCCTTGCATCATACTGTTCCTTGCATCAGGTACCTGTATCTTCTCAACTTTTGCTCTGCCTCCCATGAGACCTCCATTTAACAATTAAAAAATGTATGGACATGCTGTGTACACAGTTTGGTGTGAATTGGAAGTGTGTGTGATGAGATATGGTGTAATTACACTAGTTCTGGCTAGTTTTCACAGTGGGATAGGTGGCTACTTGGCCTCTACCTTATCTGCACACTCAGGTTTGGGCCTGGAACCTTTGAGAACCCAGAGATCATATGCATGGGACTGACATTTACTATTGGTTGAAGTATTTTTGAATTGTGCCAAAGGAGGAAAGGGTTCAAATTAAGGTGTCCAATTAGGGAAAAAAAATTCCACTTCAATCCTCCCACATTTGCTTCCCCAACTTGGAAAAATGGTTGGCCAACCTGAATCAATAGCATGCAAGGAAGTCAAGGCCTCCATCGCATGCAACCAAGAAAAAAAAGACCTTCTTGAGGCCTACAAGGCTGAGGTGGAGAAGGCAAGCCTAGCAGGGACACCCAAACCATCAATCCGTGCATTCACCCAAAAACATGGGAAAGGGTACTTGTACAGTACTATCACTAGACTCTATAATGG
>MU129446.1:0-13223 GCA_014904985.1 Hydnum rufescens UP504
GCGCTATAATGGAGTGGGCTCAGAGAAGGTCCCTAGCTTACATGGGCTTAGGCACGATACACAAACCAGGCTCGCTCCGTTGTCCGGATTGTTCGAATGATGAATACAATCCATGTTCATGTACATAACCTCCCCTGGATGGCTCTCGAAGCATGCTGGTCCCAGTTACTAATAGTACCGTAGGTTTTCCTATAAGAAGGTTCCCATTTGGCATCAAAGCAGGAACTGCCAGTGGGCGGAGGGAAGAGATATAGTACGCATCGTGACTGAGATGTACAGCATGCACTCACGATCCGACGATATTTCCGAACTGAGAAAATGAATTGATCAGGGCGAGAACCACCGTGCGTATAGCAGGAGGACGAGGGAAGGAATTCCTGCCAGAGGGGATTAGAACTGGGAAATGAGAATACTTACGTTGAGCAGCTTACAAGATCCAGCTAAGGAAAATGATAAATCCAGCATAAGATTGAGCCATCAGGAACCTGATGAATCCAGGTTTAGTGAGAGGAAATCAATTGAACAAGTTGAATATGCGGTTCCCGAAAATGAACAAGGCAAAATAACGGGGTCCAGTCTTTTGCATACTCAGCGCAATGATGAAACCAACTGTCCCAATGGACAACAGGCTAATTATGTGGAAAAAGTGTTCTCCAGTTTTATCCGCATGCCTGAACGATCATATCAGTCAAACGCATCATCACCATTTCCAAATCCCATCCCAAACCTAGCAACTATAAACATGATGACAGTCACAAATCCCCATGGTGGTGCACACAGGAGAAGCATGATCGTCCGTGAATATCCAAGCATTGCCACGAGGGCTGTCAAAAATAACGCCACAGTTTATTACAGCCCGGAAATCGGGACCACACTTTATAATCGTTGGGACAAAAGGCATGCTCACTAGGGAAGTATTGATTAGATCTGCGCAAGACGATGAGCTCGGCTTGAAGGTACCATTCTCAAGATTCGATGCGTATGATAGTCCAATAGCCATCGCCGTCAGGGCCAGTGCCATCCACCACACCTAGGGTAGGGGATTTAGAAATGTTATATTTTTGCTAGGGCAGGCCCAGACCTTCCAGTCCGTCACCACCAGTATCAAGCTGTCAAATGCCCCCCAGATTCGCTGTCGGTCTCCCCTACATCCTCAGCCATATGCACCTCTGCAAGTCGACACTCAAGAGGAGATAAAAATTTGGAAGTGCTCAGGAAATCGGGAAGGATGAATATCGCGACGATGGCGAAAAACATCGTCAAAGCACCCTCAATATAAAACAACCTATCCTGCACGCTGAGTGATCAGCTCCACAATTTCTACGCGGGGAGTAAGCGCATCATCGCCAAGCAGCATGACCCAGCTTGTCGTCCATCCCAGTAAGCACCCCAGTGGCAATCAGGCTGCCGAACGCGTTGGAGATAAGGCTCCCGCAATAGAGAAGAGCAGTTCTCAAGCCCAGTTCATCCCGTTTATATTGAAAGAGAGGCTACGGCGGCGACTGAAAAGAGTCTACGAGTGGAAAAACTACTTGATGTAAATACATGTAAACAGTCTCCTCTCAACAGTTTATACCTAGCGACAATGGAAATGATTGAAAAGACGGCTCAGATGGCAAACACAGATGATAGCGCAGATGTACCATTTTGAAAGGAGGAATAAGGCACCGGGGAAGAAAGCAGCTGCACAATGTCAGATATGGAGAATAATAGCTCTTGGTGTCGGGATTAAATTTAATTAACCTTCGACAACGCCCAAGAAGAATCGGGTGACCACCACACCTGTGAAACTGAGCATACCAAAAATCACCTCAGGCAGCCCTACTTTGTTACCTAGTTAGGTCTGGTTTTTCTGGTAGAATAGCCTACCTAATAGGCTCATTTTGCCATGGCCCCATGTACTCTACAAGCCTAGCATGGGCCTATGCCAGAATTTTTTTTAAGGCCATGGGGCCATGAACACCTGCCCCGGCTATAGTACTGTGAGTTTCCCCAAGTCCACCACACTGGCAATCCCGGATTTCTTTATCTCCATGCACACTTTTTTTTTCGAAGTCCACACACACTTGCTCTTTTTTTTTTCTAACATGTCATCACAGAGATATGATGACATCAGGGATCTAAAGCAGTAGGGATAGGAAATGGAAGGGGGCATGGGAAACATGAAGGCAATGTGAGAAATATGAGGGCAATGTAAAAAAAATGCAATGGTGGTGCTGAAATGGAAAGGATAGTATGAAGAACGTAAGGACAATCCGAAAAACAGATGGATGATGTGAAAAATGGACAGATGACATGAAAAACATATGGATGATGCAAAAAATGTCTGGACAATGCAAAAAACATATGGACCACACATAAAATGGATGGACGATGCAAAAAATGTATGGATGATGTAAGAAATGGGATGACAACACAAGAGACTGAAGGATGTCGCAAAAAACTGGAGGATAACATGAGAAACACAGGGATAGTGCAAAGAGCACAAGGACACATGCAAGGACAATGTGAGGAATCCAAGGATCATTCAAGAAACACAAGGACGATGCAAGAAGTGTGGGGATGATGCGAGAAACGTGAGGATGATGCAAGAAACATGAGGATGATGTGAGAAATGCGAGGACAATGCGAGAAATGTTGGAGATCAAGGCTAAGCTGACTGCCTTTCTAGGACATTTTTCCTTTTATGAAACACCTTCCTTTTATATCCCATTGCTCATCTACCTGTATAGATTATCGGATACACCCGAAGGCTTTCCTCAGTCCTCTAATATGAGACTGAGGTAAGCTGAGAAGTACTGCTATTCCACTCCTTTCAGACTTCTTACATATTGTATATAGTTCTATTATCCAGGTACTATCTACAATAATAATAGTCCTCTAATACGAGACTGAGTTCTATTATCCAGTCCTCTGACAAGAAACACAAGGATGATGCAAGAAATGTGACAACAGTCCAAGAAATGTGATGATGATGCGAGGAATGCAATGATGATGCGAGATATGCAAGGGTGATGCGAGAAATGTGATGACAGTGTGAGAAATGTAATGATGCAAAAAATGGGAGGATGGCATGAGAAATGGGTGGACAAGGTGAGAGATGCAAGAACAATGCAAGAAACCTATGCACAATGTGGGAAACAGAAGAACAATGTGAGATATATTAATTCTGAAAAGTGGGCATCATGGGTCCTCCCCAGAACCTCGGACCAGTAGGAGCTTGCCTTGAGAAATTTCCCATTCCAAAATACATATTGGGGTCCAAGGGTGGACCCTCATAGGATGCCAACCTGGAGGGATTGCCAAATTGTGTGCCTTGGTATGCAGAGTTTTGCTCTCCATAGCCAAGTTGAGCAGACAATGATGGATGTTGAGCTGCCTGAGAAGCACCAGGGAAATTGTAATGAGTGGCAGGAGGGAAAAAAGAAAAATCAAAGGTATCAATGCTGCTGCTAGTGTGAGCATATAATGAGGTATCTGCCCCAAAATCATTGGGAGTGGATGATAGTGGGACATGATGTGGATGTACAAGGGCAGAGGATGTACCAGTGCCACCTCTGACCATGGCAAAGGGGTCAAAGACTGGTGCTTGGGGCATGTTATTGAAGGCTGGTCCTGGGGGGACATTGTTGAAGGCTGGTCCTGGGGGGACATTGTTGAAGGCTGGTCCTGGGGGGACATTGTTGAAGGCTGGTCTCGGGGGGACATTGTTGAAGGCTGGTCTTGGGGGCACATTGTTGAAGGCTGGTCCCAGGGGCACATCATTGAAGACTAGCACTGGGGGCATGTTGTCAAAAGCTCATGCCAGGGGCACATTTTTGCCACCACTAGCATTTATCAATGCTGATACATGTGGTACAGCAACAGTATTAATATCAGTTGGAATGGGAGGGTTGACAGCTGCATCAGCTACTGTCATGACCGAGGACTCAATCCTAGGTGTGAATATGGTAGTAGCAGCCACCTTCGCATGCTTCCTCTTGCTCTTATTCTCTGGCTTGCCCAGAATTGGGCATTTAGTCTTCCTCATGGTCACCACTGAAGGGTTTTGAAAGTCCTTGAGGTCCTCCAGATATCACTGAGATGAACTGACATGCATAAGGACATGCCCATCATGATCACTCATAATTGAAACAATGCCCTTGTCCTTGGGCGACATATTGGCATCCACTATTGTGTATATTATGTAAGAGCATTAAATGTAAGTCCACGTTCATTGACGTACCTGCACTCCATCGACAGATGGTGATAGTGATGTCTGCAGGCTTTTGGTGGAATTTGGAACACAAGAGACGCCAGCCACCCACAGAATTAGATGCATTGTGATCTAAGTCCACAAATCCTGGTGCCACTCCCCAGTTCATGATTTCCAGTTGATGACCATTATAGAAGAAGGGTTGGGAGCTCCAATTACTGTCAAATCAAAATCTGGTTCAGCCAGTGTGTAGATGGGAGACTGTATTTCTGTTGTTATTCATTGGGTTGGTTCGCTTCAATGGTTGATCACACTCTGCAAGACATGTATGGTGTTCAGTGGAGAATAGGAAGGGATATGGACTAGCTGTAGTCAATGATATATCATTTGGGATGCTTGTAGAAAGGCTTATACATTGTGTTGGATGCTTATAGAAAGGCTTATACATCTGGGATGCTTGTGGAAAGGCTTATACATTGTTCGTGTTGTGTTGGTCTGTTTACTGATATTTGTGTATTCTTGTTTACATTCTCCTGGTCAAAATGTGGATATCTGTGGGTTATAGACTGGTCAGTGCTTGGTTAGTCTTGTTAGTATGTTTCTTTCTTCTTTCTTCAAAACCTGATATGTATTTTGTTATGCTTACTTTTCCTTGGATGTCCAGCAACTCTAACCTCAGGTTCTGCAACTATCCTTGGCTTTAGTGATTCACATAGAGGGCTACCAGTGGCTTTGTCTCAACAACCTTGAAGATGACTTAGCTCCAGATGGCTTATAGATAGACTGTTCTTTAGAGGCAAGCAGAAAAGTTGACAGTGGTTGACAGTGATGATTTCCAGAGAGGAGATGATGGGGGGATACAGGAAAATCTACCAGCTGTTATACCTTTCTGAAGGTGGCCACGTTTAAGAAATATGACTCCCTCATGGGTGAGTCATATGTGAGTCATAGGTGAGAACAAAAGAAAAATAACAAGATGATGTCATAATGTGGTCATAGCTGAGTCATGCATAAGGAGAACAAAAGGAATCATGAGGGGGTGATGTCATAGTGATGTCATTCATAAAGAGAACAAAAGGAATCATGAGGGGGTGATGTCACCAATTTGCTGAGCATGTGGAATGCTTGGAGCATGAGGTCACTGACCATGTGGAGCATTCTGGAGGTGAAATGAAAGGATATCTCTGGGTTTTGGAGATTAATTTGAGCATAGTCCAATGGTTAAGGTGTTTTGTTGTTGGTTGATAATGGGGTCAAGTGCATGGGATGGGATTTGATGCAGAAACAGCAGTTTGCATCTGTAATAGATGTTCTTGGTATAATTAGATGCGTATTTTTAACAGCTTTCTGGGTGCAGTGGTTCCAAGCAGGTCTGGTGTAAACTGACAGAGAAATTCGTTTTTTTACTGATGGGTATTGATTCTGATAGTAATATCATTCTGTAGAGTTCAGTTTTGATCTGTTCTTCGTGTGCTCAGTCCTGTTGGATGCAGATTTTTTATATCTTTCTAGGCGCAGTTGTTTCGAGGAAATTTGATGTGAACTGAGGGAGAAATTCGTTTTTTACTGGAAATCCCGGATTTTGATAGTAAAATTGGCCTGGAGAGTGCAGTTTTGGTCTGTTCAACTTGTGTTTGGTACCATTCGAAAGGTGCGAATCATAGCTTTCTAAGCGTTGTATGGGTGTACCTCTCTAATCAAAACTGATGGAGTTATAGAACAAATTCAATTTCCGTGCATAGCTGTAATTAATTTTGTGATTGGTCATGTGATCATCCAAAGGCTGGGAGTGGTGTGATTTCACGTTTTCTGATACTGGATGTTTTTATCTTCCACGGATGGTGAACACTTTTAATTGCAGCCCCTTGCAATGTTGTTTGCCTTTTTCCACAGTTATATGATTGAGATCTGATTGTGCCTCCTCATGTAGAACCACCATGTCCATCCTTCGAACCAAAGTGAGATTTCCTGCGAGTTTATGCTTTGAATTTGGTGATAGAAGTTGCTTATTGTTGGGTAGGGGTCTTTAATATCTGCATTTTTAATAGTTTTTCCTTTGTATTGTCCTAGGATTTTTAAGTGAATACCCACTTTGGATGATATCATTAGGGTGGAGGTCAAGAGCATCCATGGAGAAGGTTCAATGGGGCACAATTGTATTTTCTGGAATGTGGAGGAGAAGAGCAAATTTGATTTCAAGATCATGGCATATTGAGGGTTGATTGTTATGTGGTTCTCCAAACTCGTACATTGTCCAGTTGACTCTTTTTGTCTTTATAACACCATTGAATGTGACTTGGGGATTTGGATAATAGCAGATAATCATGTGGGGTTTGAGATGGGTGAATGGTTCAGGGTATGGGTAATCAAATTGCCAATATATAATCATGTGAAGTTCCAATGGCATGGTGAACACTTTTTGATTCATGCCTTGAGGATAGTTGTTTGATTTGATTTTATGTCACTTTTGCATCTGTAGACCAATTGATCATGTGTCCATTTTATTTCACTTAGGCTTTCCATGGATTTGGATTCCTTCATTGATTGGCAGGGTCACTTCCATTCATATTTTGCTGTCATCTTCTCATATGTCAATGTCATCAGGGTGCAGGCAGAGGTGGTGTTTTATTTCGTAAAGGATCAAACAGTGATGGGGATTGTGTGGGTGAAGTATGGGTCTGGGCACTCATTGTCCATTTCACCAAATACTACAAGGATGAGGTGGATTCGAACGAGAAGGTGACCATCTGAACTGAGGTCCTTGATTCGGATTTGGCTCAAGTAGGCATAGTAGAAGTGATCGGTGTTGTTTTCGATGTCACAATAGAATACACCAAATTCTCCTACATGCAGTGCCAGGTAGTGCGAATCACAGTTGGTCATGAAGGCTCCAAGGCTGATTTCAGTTTCTCCCAATGTTTGAAAGTCCTGACATGAGAGAGGAATTTGATCCATTGAATTCAAATTATCGCCTGAGTTCTCAATATTGCCTGAGTTCCTGAATGTTTAATGAACGTCCTTAATGATTGTGGTTTTTACATACTGGTTGAACTCATGGCTTTTTTGAGGTTGTAGTGGGAGTTTTTAGAATTGCAGATGAAGGTGTTTGGTCCATGTTTTTCAATGACTTTTGTATCCAGTTGTTTGGTTTTGACATGTGACCAGACCCACTGTTTATGTTCTCCTTTTCCATTTATGGTGTTTTTCATTCACCTGGTATTTTCATGATGGAGGAAGATTTTTATTTTTAGAGGGGGTTCAATGATGATGATAATGGTTTATTCAGGAGGGTGATGGGTGAACATAGGAAGGTGGACCGTGTCTGTGTTGACATTCCCATATATGGCTGTTCTTATCTGCACCTTCACATGAAAATTGGAGTCATCGGAGTATTCTCAAGTTATGCAATATGATTCAAGGTGGGCAATTGTATATGTTTGAACTGCGGTTGTCATGTTGGGGCAAAAGTAACCCCTTCATCTGATGTGGAGATTTAGAATTGGATCATTCCAGTCCCTGATGTGCTGCATGAAGAAAACCATGTATCCTGTCACATTGTCTGGGATGTATACATTGTCGAGGTTGGATGGGAGTTCTGTGTGAGTTTCGGAAATGCCATTGGTGAGTATGTTTGTAGGCATATTCAATGGTGTTCTACCCCTTTTTAGGTAAGCATTTATACAAGTCACGTTGTTTTTGACATATGTTCTTTTAGAGTCAGTGGATGGGATGAGGAAAGAGGATTTTTGTGTGAGAAGTGCTTTTATGAATGGATTTGAGACGGTCTAGACTTGAGAGGACCTTTGGATTTTCAGGGCACTCGGTTCGGGTTCAGTGAAATTTTGATTAATTTTTGTTTGCCGGTTAAGTCATGAGTCTTCTAATTAGTGTGTTTTGTTGTTACAGACTTGTGGAATTTTGTTTTATATGGGCTATGACTTTTTTCTTTTGATTTTTCTTTTGACTTGTTGTTTTTCTTTTGACTTTGATTGATTTTTTTTTTTTTGATAAGTTCACATCACCAGGTGAGGTCAGTTTTAAGAAAAAGATTCAAGCAACATGAGGGCTTTCAGACTTTGAGAGAAATGAGAGTTAAGAGAAATGGACATTGTTTTGCCAACAGGCAACATAGCAGGCTGGTCAGCCATATTTTACATCAATCTAAGGCACAAAACTGTGGCAGAATAGGTACCTATGGAGATCAATATATAGTTGGGCCCAATGTGCACCCAAAATTGATTGATGATGGTACGGAGAACAATGTTGCACCCAAATCTGGGCCCAAGTGGGCTTAACTGGGCTCAACTGGACTCAACTGGCCCCAAATAGGTGACTTCCCGGGTTTTGCTGAACACAAGGAAGACTTGGGCCCAACTCAGAGCACTTAGCAGAATTCTGAACTTGCGCATAACACTGAGGATGAAGTCTATAAATCTACCATTACATTGTCTTGTCCCTCTCCCTCAGACCAATCACCCTCACCAATCAGACGATCCAAGTCGCCTAGAAATCTGACATCCTCTAACTCTGCAACCAGCTCTAGCTCAACCCCATCATCATCATCAGAGCTCGCGTCCCCATCCTCATCTCTTTCCCCCAGCTGTGGGATGCCTTGTAGGGCTTTCCTGCATGTCCAAGGATGGTTGACAGGTGGTGGCATTGAAATCTGACTCCAATCTACTGCGCCCACAGGAATAGTAATTGTAGCAAGGCTGCGTTCCCATGTCTTCATCCTGTTAAAGAGAACATGTAAGTGAAGCAATGCAAAGAACGCTACATCATCATCTTTGTGGACATTATAATAAGCTTCCAAATCAGGAAAGAGTATTGAAGACTCACACCATTGCCGAACTTGAATACGTTGTGGACTGCTTCATATTCCTCAACAAACCAAGTGCGAAGGTTTGAATACTCAACATCACATCGGCGAAGCTCTTCTTGACAACTTTTGACCTCCTGGGCCGCCCTAATTCCATCCCGAACCTCCTTATTAGCAAGCCACAAAGGAATCTCCCCCCCCTTGAAGTCCACCATGTTGGCATTCTCCCAAATGTCCTGATCGATGTCCAAATTGAATAATCCCTCCATCACAAGCTCCGGTGGAACATATGCATCCCTCCGTACACCATTCTTCCCTCACTCCTTCAGCATTTCCTTCCGCTTGGCATTGTATTTGTGGACTGTAGCCTCGATTCCTGGGGCACGCTGTTTAACCGCCTTTTTGACATGGCTCTTGGTTTTCTGATCTGGAGTCCAATCAATTATAGGCATGAAATCGGATGTAAAATTTTGCACACATACCCATGGCCTGACTTGCATGTGCACGCTCTAAGTTAGCAAGCTCAAATTTGCGAGCACGGAGTTTTGTGATTAGCTGGTCATGAAGGACATGGATATTGAGTTGTAGGTTGATCCATTTGTCCTTCTTGAGGTTGGCAAGACGGTCTGCCAACGCATGGTCTTCAAGTCAAAGTGCCTTGGTTTTCCTTGCAATATTGTCTTCAAGTCGCGATATAGTGTCTTGGGCCATCTTCACCCTCTCCTTCCACTCCTCACATAAAGCCTGCCCCCCAACACTATCATCCACTGCCAAACTCCCTAATTCCTTCGAGAGGTGTACAAGTATTGCATGTTGGGATTGGACCATCATCTCAAGGGATAGAATTTGCTCTATCGCTTGTGTTCCCTTTGTTTTTGATTGCCCTAAGATAGCCAATGATTACTATCATGATAAAGCATACACAAATAATCTACTCATGATCGACGGACTTGGTTTGGAACTCCCGCTGTTCATTGAACTGCACAAGGAGCCCTTCCACATCCAACCCATGGGGACGCTTCCCCACAGCCATCAAGGCTTCACCAAGCTGCTCATCAGCTCAACGGATCCGGTCACACAACCACCTTCCCATCCCCTCATGTTTCATCTCAAGGATGTGCTCAGCTTGGTGATCAAGAATGAAAAGACGACGGTGATGCTAGAAGAAAACTTGGTAAGGAATACAGGTAACATTCAAATGCAATCACCAACTCCAACTCACACCTGCGACACAGAGACCTGGGATAAGCTTCCGAAGATCACTCCAGAAGTGCTCACACCCCTCTCCATCAGATAAACCCCACATCGCAGCCTTCTGAGGGTGATACCACAATTGGCATGCCCATTGGTGTCCATAGGCATGGAATATTGAGACGGCGAATTTGAGTCGATGCAGATATTCAGGCATGAGGTCCCATTTTTGAAGTGTCCTATGCATCTGACACCCAATATCGTAGAGAACTCCAACTCTCCAATGGTTAGGAATCGACTCCATCAAGGCAGATATGAGAGCAAGGGCATAGAACTGTTTTTCGCCAGCTGTTTTCAGGTTCGCCAGTACCAGGGGATGATCATGACGACAGAGCAAGGCCATCACACCAGTCGAGTCAAAATACGTGGACGATGCCTTGATACAGTCACCATCGGCAGCCACAAAGGAGTCTCTACAGGCATCATAAGTCACATTGGGTAAGTTCATGCCCGGTTCAATCTCATCAGGCCATCCTCCACCCATCAAATCACCCTCAGTCTCCTCCATCTCACCAGCTTTCCGCTTACGACCCACCTTGGTCAGTCATCTAAGCCTACCCAGTTAGGTACCACTTCCGGGGCAGATAATGGTACCTAAGTAGGTCCCATCACTATTTCGGCCAATTTGGTCTTTCATGGGCCTCCCAGAATTGGCCAAAATGGCAGAAAATTGGCCGAAAATTGGCCGAAACTGGGACTTAGAGAATCTCAGACTTGCAGTGGGCCATACGGGTTTATCGGGGATAATATATTCCATTTATAATTATTTATTTATTGATTATCACTATATTATACCCTGTTTTGTTCTTATTGACTTGTTTATTTATTTATTTATTTATTTATTAGTAAAATAAACACACCCACCCTGGGTTAGTCTCATCAGTACATCTCAAAAAAAAAAAAAGGACATAGTAGCACCACACACCCACCCTAGCGGGTGTGTGGTACCGTCTGTATAAGCCAAAAAACAAAGTACTTAAAAACAATACTTAGGACCACACCCGCAGTAGCGGGTGTGGTGCCGTCCATAGAAATGAAAAAAACAAACTACTTAGTAGCACCACACACCCGCCGTAGCAGGTGTGTGGTACTGTCCATACAAATCAAAACAAAAAAACTACTCAGTAGCACCACACACCCGCTTGGGCGGGTGTGTGGTACCGTCCGTAAAAATTAAAAAAACAAGTACTTAGTAGCACCACACACCCGCCTTAGCAGGTGTGTGGTACCGGGGCGTGGCTTGGTGCTTCACCGTTGGGCACGGGTTACCGGTTGCCGTTGGGGTGGGTCGTCATTTCGGGAGTATCAATTTAGATCCTAGAATAATAGTGTATGTTAGTAAAAAAATTTTCGAAGTGACGCAAAAGGTGCAGCTTGTGCAGCTCCTTTTGCGTCATTGTACATATGGAAATAAAATTAAAAAACCTTGTAGTACCACACACCCACTGAAGTGGGTGTGTGGTACTTGTTTTGTACCGCGGTCACGCGGTTCGTACTCGGTATGGGGGATCGTCGTCGTTGTTTGGGGGGTTGGTTCACTTCGCGGGTTTCGGGTTCTGTTTGGCGGGCGGGTTGCCATTCTCTTGTGTGTGTGTTTGGCAGGGTCGCGGGTCTTGATGTGGGTTCAGATAAAACCCTAGAATAATAAACAATACATTAGTACAGAAGGGAGGGAAAAGAAAGCCACGCAAAGGAGCAGCATACGCTGCTCCCTTTGCGTGATCGTACTTATCTTAAAATTACCACACACCCGCCGAAGCGGGTGTGTGGCTCGTCCGGGGTCCCTGCAGTCTTGCGTCGTGTGTTCCCGTTCCTGGGCAAGTCGCGTTTGCGGCTCCCATTCAGCGGATAGTTGAGGTGATAACCTAGAATAATAAATAATGTGTTAGTTAAAAATTAATAGGAACGCAAAAAGAGCAGCAAGGGCTGCTCTTTTTGCGCCCTTGGGGGTGCATTACTTACCTTGTATAGAACCACACACCCGCCGAAGCGAGTGTGTGGTTCCATCTGGGGTTTCTGGTGTCGTGCGTCATGCACCCCCGTTCCCTGGTTTTGTCTGGCGGGTTTCGTTTGGCCCGTATTGTTGTGGTGGGTGGCGTTGTCGTTTCCGGGGGGAGGTCCGTTTGGCGGGTCTTTGGGGCTCGTTTGGCAGGTCGCGGGTTTTCAGTTCGTGGCATGCGGGTTGTGGGTGGAGACCGACAGCCTACGATAATAAATAATACATTTAGTGAAGGGCCAAAACAAAGAAAAAGAAAAGCCACGCAAAAGGAGCAGCCTAGGCTGCTCCTTTTGCGTGATGGTACTGATACCTACCTTAAAACCAACGCACCCGCTTCTGCGGGTGCGTGGTTCGTGTCTTCTGGCACGGTTTCGGTGGGTTACGATTCGCGGGTGGCGCGTGGGCTATCGTTTCAGGGGGGGTTCATTGGGCGGGTCTTCATTTGCTTCTGATGGTTGAGGCGATGGTCTAGAATAATAGATGATATGTTAGTTAAAAATTGAAACCAGCGCAAAAAGAGCAGCATTGGCTGCTCTTTTTGTGCTGTTAGAGGTACACGACATCACTTACCTTATATAGAACCACACACCCTGCCGCAGCGGGTGTGTGGTTCGTGTAGCCAGTCGGTGGGCGCGTTCTCACGTGTTGTGGCCTCGTCGTCTAGTGTCTTCTTGTTTGTCGCGTATTCTGTTCCTGTTGTCATTCGGACCGTGGCTGTTCAGGCCCTGGTTGTTGGCGGGTCTTTTTGGCGCCCCAGAGCAGGCCATGATCTAAAATAATAAAGTAATGATGTTAGCAATGATATTCAAAGCAATGCAAAAAGAGCAGCGTTCACTGCTCTTTTTGCGCCGTTGTATCTACTAGGATTAAAGAAAACTCACCTTTTGACCACACACCCACAGCGGCGGGCATGTGGTCGTCGTTCTGGGCGGCTGTTCATTATGTGCGGTTGACTCAAC
>MU129447.1:0-13179 GCA_014904985.1 Hydnum rufescens UP504
GAGTCTGAGTAGTAATATGCAACTCAGTGCAGAGACCGTAGTGTACTGTTTCAGTACACTGCGGACGGCAGCCTGAATGAGGAGAAAAAAGATACATTTCGGGTCTTTCCGTGGCTAGCTATGCGAGTTGATTATGTAAATGTAGACGAATCTAGCTATAACCGGGGCAGCACCAAACTCCAGTGGAGAAGCTTTCCACCGGGTTGGTTTGAGAAGGAGAAAAGAGAAGAAAGAGTCAAGTAGGAACAAGAGGTACATTGTATGTACATAAGTAGAATGGTAGTAAGGCCGGGTGCCTGCCGGACTCATACACCACTAACAAGCACCCCCAATGCAACTTGAGCAATCACCCCTCAAGAAATTTCAATGACTGTTCACCACAATGACCCAGTTGGCACCTCCACAGCAACTGACTTGACAACTATTACATGGAGTGCTGGTGAACAGGTTGATCCACTAATTGAGCCTGTTGACTCACAGGATACAGCTCCCTTCACTGTCCATTCTCATCATACTGCTGTATCTGCAGACCCCTCAATTGATGGGGGAGTGGAGTTGCAGGATGGATACAGTGGGACAACATGCCAACCTCTCTGATCATCCAAAGCCACTGATTTATCAGACACCTCCAACTCTGACCATGGTGCTGCAGATGAGACCAGTGTATTCAATACAGGATGTCATTCTCCCACACTGCCTCATCCTCATGCCACTGATTCCACAGAATTGTTGTTGATGACAATGCCTCTCAGGGCTTCATCATCAGGAGCATTGCAGTCATTCTTTCCAGGAGCACCTACTGAGATGTTGGCAACTTCTGTAGGGGTTCCATCCTCCAATTCTCCCTCTCCCACAGCTGAGGTGCTAGATAGAGTGATGTCAAGGCCAAATACCATTGCTCCATGCTCCCAGCACAATTGAATGCTGTATGGTGTGGCAGCTAAATGTAAAGTGCACAAATCTGATACCTTGGAAAATTCATCTCCCCCTTGATTGAAGAAGCAGGCAGCTATTTCCATTGTCCATACACCATTGCCTGAATCAGGTGAAGAGATCTCTGAATCTTGCCACCACTCTCACAATTCACATGTCATGAGTGACACCAATCTGTCCATAACTGTTGAGGCAGACACACAAGGAGGCACTCCCACAAGTCCCAGACCTGACAATGATCCTAAATGGTACAATATGCACCTTGAACATGCTGACTCTCTGGTGGCCTCCCCCAAATGGTCCACTCTTCTTGCCAACTGGACTGTTTTCAAGAATGATTTGGGTGACATGAAAGCTAGTGTGAGTCATTGATCCCAACTATATCATACATTGGCTAATATTTTCAAAAATCAAGGTGGGAAGGCTCCCTTCAATCCCAACAGTGATACATGATTGGCTTCAACATGCTTGGAGTCTCACTTATTACCCCAATCTTTTAGCTCCCAATCAGTTGAACATGTTTGGCAACACTTGGAGGTCATGGTGGATAATATGCCAACCCAAGTGGAGGGTTAAAGCTCCAAATGGTAAGGGACTTGTTCCCTTGAGTGGTAAAGGGGATTGGTCCAAACTGCAGATTGGCAGTAACAATGGAATACTGTTGCATATCATGGCTCTTGCATGGTGGGGAAATGCAGGGCTAAATGATCTGAATGAGATGGAGAAGTGGACTTCAGCAGGGAAAGACATCTCTTGGGTGCTAGAGCATGTGCATGTGTTGCATAAAAAATAGCCATAGTCATTACATGGTTAAGCTAATTAGTCTTTGCATACTAATGCACACCATTTCTCATGTTTTTTTTTTCACTAAGTTCAACTATCTCCAGTGTTGAGTCCCTGACTCTTATGTAAGTAAGAGAGGGTTACATTTCAACTGTCAATGATGGATGATCTTGCACCTAAGGTGTGGAGCAAGCAAGGTGCCCTCTGTTGCATGAAAAATAGCCACATGACAACTGGCTTAAGAGTCAGGGATTGGCACTTGTCACTGGTACAACCTGAGTGTCAACACCATCTTCTGCATATGATGATACCTCTTAATGGACTCACCCAACTTGTTCTATTGCTGATCATTGCCCATTGGGCTCCATGGCATGCATATGCCATCTTGCTTTCTGGAAACTCAATGCTTTTCCACTCAGTCTGGACTCAGTGTGGGGTTGTGTCAGTGACCATTCTCCCAACCTCAATACTCCTGCTTCCTGAAGTTAACCCTCTTTACAAGACTGTATTCCCTAGGCTCAGGCCATGGTGTGTGACCTTGGCTTGGGCTGTCCATTCTCAAGGTATATATGAGTGATGTGGCATCTATCATCAGTGGGTGTGCTTGTTTGCAACCAGCATCACTATATTACCAGATCTGCATCCAACACATATTGCTTAGGATGCTGTTAGTATATATCAGTTCTTTTTCAGTGTGTTGTCATGGGGGAGGAAGCAGGAGGAGGCACAAGGGTGCATGTATGTAGTGACATTAATTATGTAATTCCAATCCCAGTAAGGAAATTGCCTAATAAGGAAACTGCCCAATAAGGAAATTCCTAATATGGGAAATATTATTTAAATGGACAGTGTCAAGCTAGGCAACCATGATGAGCCATTTTAGGGCTGCTATGGTACTGATGTATCAGGATATATCAGTTATGGTAAGTTACCACAGTGGCAAGTTACTGTCTTGATATATCAATTAACCATGGTACCATACTGTGTTTGATATATCCATGCTACAGCTTGGGCTGAAAATACCTAGACCAATGACTCAGATTTCCCTTGCACACAATGAATAAAGATCCTATCCAAGTCCAGTGGTGGTGTTTGATCATTCCATTGGCTTTGGGGTGGTAGGGCATGGCATGTGCTATGGGAACATTGTACATGTCCACCATTGTTTGTACTATCCCTTTGAATTCTGCACCATTGTCTGTAGTTAACTATGATATACATCCAAAGTGACACATCACATCTTCAAATAAAAATCAGGCTATATTCTTTGATGTAGCATTCCTTAGCATCTGAGCTTCTAGCCATCCAGACAGATCACCCTGGAGATCAACAATATATTTGAATCCATTAGATACCAGCATATGGACCATGTCTATATTAAACTTTCAGAGAATCATATGTACATAAGTCAGACTCAAAGTTATTTTAGGTCAACTTGCAGACCTATGTTGACACTCATGGCAAGTGTGGAAAAACCATGCTACCTGCAACCACATATTTGGCTAATAAAACCTGCCCACTAGTTTCTTAAATGTTGGGTCTCTCCCTTGGTGTCCCAAATTGTCATGTGCAGCTGTGCACAATAAAAGCCTTTCTTTCTCATCCTGGATCACTTTCTGCAGGAGCTTGTCTTTGTTCCTTCACCACAATGTGTCCTCATACAAAAAATATCTTTGAGTCATCACAATGAATGCTTTCCAATTTTTAATGTGGGATGGAACCTGCAGCATCTCCAGGTACATCTCTATCTCTTCCCAGTAAGTGGGACTGTCTTTGTCCAGTTTCTTATGTTTGTGACTCAGGTTTATGTCACTTTATTTTGTTAGATCTTCCCAATCTTCACTTGACCTTGTCATCACACATATTAGCCCCACAAATCCCCTGTCTATCAGTCTTTCACTTGTCTTTCTCATTGCATACATCAACTGTCATTCTCCCAACTTGATTAAATCTTTGTACATCTTGCTTTTTAATTGGGTTTTCAGGCTCTTATTAACTGACTTTAGTTGCTCCTGTCCTTCCTCCCACTCTGCTAGGTATTGTGGCCCTGAAAGAAAATGGCCCAATCCTGTGACTTCAAGTTCTTCTTCTGTATCATCCATATTGTTCCCATCCTTCAGCTGTCATGATAAACCACCTGGCCCCATATGTCTTGCAGCCAGCACATGCATTAGTTTAAAATCAAACAGCTGTATATACAAAATCCACCTTGACATCACCTGATTAGGTAGCCCTGGGATGTTTATAGTCTGGTTTAAAAACTTTGCATCTACTTCCACTTTGAAGTGGATGCCCCACAAGTCATTTCTTTGAGCCATTAGGGCTTTGTATAAACCCTTTAGCTCTAACTGAGGTTGTGAATACCATGACTCTGCCTCATTATTGGTGATTGAACCAAACACAAGAGGGTACCTGCCATATTCTAAAGTCTGGTATTCTATCCACCCAACTGCTATGACTGAACTATCTACTGCAAGGCAACCAAACCATAGTCAGAGGTTCTTTCACCAAGAGGCTTAACATTGGCAATAGAGATGTCCAATGACTTTATGGTGGGTAAATCTGCTGCTAATTCCTTCAACCTTTTCATTGCTTGTTTAGCTTCTTTAGTCCATTCAAACTCCTTCATAGTCTTCTTTGTTAACTGTGTTAAAGGCTTGGCTATTTCAGCATACTTCCAGATCCAATTTCTTGTGACTCCAACTGTCCCCAGAAAACCTCAGACTTCCTTGACATTGGTTGGCTGTGGCCAATTCAATATCTTTGTAACTATTCCATGCTGAGGGTGTCTTCCTTCCATTGAACATACATTTCCTACTATGTTGACCAATGGCATTGCTAGGACTAGCTTGTTGCCTGAGGCTGTACATCCAGCTTCTGCAAAGGTTGCAAACAATTGATCTACTGTATCCCAAATAAATTGTCAAATATTAGGGTTCCTGGAATTGGCTCATCCTTATATCTTGTCTTTGGTCCCTTTCCAGCTACATCATCAACAAAGGCATCTGCTTCATGTGGAATCATTGGTTTGATCATATGTCTTACTGTTTGCATAAACTCTTGCATGCTATTGGTATACCCTTGAGGTAACAATGTTAACTTTACTGGTCCCAATGGTGAATCTGGTGTTGTCAATTCTTGTGACTCCTCTGCTACTCATCTTCCATCATGTCCTTGAAACAGGTCTGCCATGATGTACACTGAGTGGCCTACAAAGCTGTCTGCAAAATCATTAATGTTTGGGGGTAGGCTTAAATATCTGACTGATACTGCATTGAGAGGTTGAAGATCATGAACAATCTGAAAACCACCCTTTGGCTTGGCTACTGTGAACATCTGAGAATGATAAGAAGACCAGGATGTTTTATACTTTCCTGCTGCTAACTGTTCTTTGATCATTTGTATCATTTGAGCTACAATCACCTTAGGAGGTTTGATAGGAGGCAATTCCCATGGTATGTGAGGAATGGTTTCCATACCATAATCAGGTAAATATTCAGGTTTAAAGATCCCTCTTTCAGATTCATTGAAAGCCAATCCTTTTTCTTGCCAAGCCACCACATGAAGAAGCAAATCGAGTTCTTGTTTCATTAGAAAGTCATTAGGTATGTTTGAAATGATCTTCTTGATTTTCTCAGGTGTCAATTTCTTGGTGTATCAAAAATTGTTTAATTGTGGAGGGTGTGTAGGCAATGGGGAAAGGTCTAACAGTGGTAAATCCTTGTATGGTTCTTGTATGACTGATCTCTGAGTTACTCCAAGTGGAACAGGGTTCTTCTTCTTATCCACTGTTTTGTACTTTGTCTTATGGCTGGTTTTTATGATCTGGGCTAAGTGTTGACTGGCTACTTAACTTATCTCTCAAGGCAGATGGCTTTTCATTGTCTTCTGTATTCAAGCTTCAAGATTGTTTTCTGAAAAAGAGGCTGATGATCTCCATGCATTTTGTAGATTTCTTGCAGCAATTCCATGCTTGTTCACCAAGGCATCCATGACATACTTGTTTTCCTTTAATTCTTCAACCTTCCTTTTGACTTCTGGGAGTCATAAGGCCTCTGAAAGTTCTCTTCCAAATGTTGGGATTGAAGGGGCATCTCCTTTTAATGGACTATATGGTGGGGTGGCCTTCACTCTCTGATATTGGTCCAACATCATCTCCTCCTCTGTTATGCTGGTAGGTTCTTGTTTTGTGGGTGATTTTGGTGGGATGACTGAAATGGGGTTGACTAGCTTTGTCTTTTCTTGTGATTCATTCACTAGTGCTTGCATTAGTACTGATGATTGGTCCATATCCCCATTCTGGAAAACCTGGATCATCATTCCTCCTTTTCCTTCTTTTATTCCATATGATATCTGGGTGCCCATATCCATTAGCCAAGGTTGACCTAACAAGACATTATGGTCTGCAAATTTCCCATTTTTGACAAAGAAATGATGATCATAGAGGTTCTGGGGGGATCCTCATTGGAGGGAGAGATACTTTTCCCTGCTGACAGCATCTTCCAAATATTGGATGAATTAAGGAGCTATCACTCCATTTTTCTACCAGTGAAGAGCACCACAGTTGGGGCATTGAACTGTCATGGGACCAAGGAAGAGATCAGGGTATTCCCTGTCATCATCATAAGGCTGCAAGAATGCTCCATGATTGATATGCAGTCCTCAACCTCAACCCTCCTCTCAACCTTGACCTCAACCCTCTCCTTGGCCTTGACCCACCCCTGATGCTGCTGATTTAATTCAAATGGTGGTAATACTGTACTATTTCGACCAACTGTTCAGTCATGTGTCACATGGCTGTGTGAACTGAACTGGAAATCTGCAGTTGTCACATGTCACAGGGGGCCATGAACTGGCTTCTGAACTATGTCACAGATGAGACAAGATACTGGGAAATTACCCTACAGAATGAAGGCGGAGGCCCTGCAAGAGTGTCTGAGCTCTTTAGGGGGCAATCCAAATGTGGAAAAATGTACTAACAGGAACAATACCACTGCTCAATTCCACCACCTTGTATCGTACATTAGATCCCAGATCTTCTTTTTCCTGTGGCCTCGCCCCTCCTCACTAACGTCAGACTGCTGAGGGAGACTCGGGAGAGTGGCAGATTGTTCAAATGCACCATCTGCATCAATATCCTCCACAACAGTCTTCCTGGAAACAAGACCCCCACTGACATGTGTCACATGTCACAGAGACCAATGAACTGTCCTCAGCTTGAATTACGTAATTGTGTCACAAGTCACATGCATGGTGCCTGAACAGTTGGTCAAAATAGTACAGTAGTGGGAAATTGTGTTGTGGAATGTGTGGTGGAATGTGTGGATTTGGCACAGGGAACCAAGATGGTCCAGCTTGGAATGGTCCCTGTGGCTGGTTGACAGCACAACAATAAATGTGTTTTGCCTGAAGAAATGGCAATGCATCAGCCTGTGCTTGTAATTGGCTGATTTGATATTGTTGAATTGTTGATGGAGTAGATATTTCCCTCACAGGGGAGTGGAGTTCTCTCTCCTGTCTTTCTCTGCTATGGCTTTTATTTTTAGCCTGTTCAGGGCTGGGTGTCCCTTGGGGTTCCAGGGATGACCTTAATTCTCCAACATTGAACCACCATCAACAATTGACAAAATCACCCCCAGAGTTGACCAAAATAGCCCCCAGAGTTAACAAAATGGCCACCCAAAGTCAACCACCAAATGAACAGAAGTCATTAAGAAAGTCAGTAAAAAGGTGTTGAAATTAATGTAAATCAGACTCACATTCTTTTTCCCCCTGGAGTCAACAAAAATACCCCAAGAGTTAATAAGAACACCCCCCAGAGTCAATAAAAATACCCCCCAGAAATCAATAAAAATATCCCCCAGAAGTCAATAAAACACCCCCAAAGTCAATAAAAATCCCCCCCAGAAGTCAATGAAATCAACCAAGACAGTCAGTAAAAAATTGTTGAAGTTAAAGTAAATTAGACTCACATTCTCTTATATTTTTCCCCCATGATAGGAAAAGTAGACTGGAAGTGGGAACCCCAATCTACCATGGAAAAGGCATGCAAGAGGCCATCCACAATTGACTTTTTTATGTTAGGAATGAAAATTCACTATTCCCATGCTTCTGGATTGACTAATTTAACTTGGAATCTTCACCATTTATATATATGAGGATGGAGAACACCATGTTTGATCAACCTGCCCCATGAGTGAGAGGGAAAAGTCTATTTGGCACTTGGAACTCAGAAGGGCCAGTACATAGTCTTCTAATTTCCTTATTTTAGCACAGTTGTGTTGACTTACAGCTGTTTGCATATGAGTGTGGACTATGCAAAAAAAATGTAGGTAGGAAAAAAAAGCTGGTGTGAGAAAAAAAACTGTGGTGAAGAAAAAAAAATCCAGATCTGATTGATAATTCCTGATTTAGAGCTTACACATCAGGCAGAGGACTAGGGCCTTACAGCTGGATGGGTTAGGCTCTGAACTGCCCCACTGGATAGCTATTTCCCCCATAGCTCAATGTGCTGCTGCCCCTACAGAGGTGCTGGACCATGTAGCATGCTCTGGCAGTGTGTGACACCTCAGATTACTATACAGTAGTAGTTGGACCAGTTGTATTTTGATTTTCCCTGCTATGATGAGCCTCTATGATGATGCTGGCCCTGATGCCACTGACAGTGAGAACCAAGAAGTTGAAGTCACTGTCTGTCTTGCAGTCTTGTCTTTTGGCCCAAGGGTCTGGGGTAGAGCATTCCAAGAAAAGTCAACAAGCTATGAATACATCTCAAAAGCTTTCCTCTTTGATTTTTTGCAGCTGACAACCCTTTTTTGGGTAGCACTACTCTCCAATCTTGGGCCCAAGTATGAAGCCAACTTCAGCCCTGCATTTGGTGTTGTTGCACCATTCTCTGGTGGCTCACATGCTTGTATGTTCAAAAGTATCACCATTCAAAAAACCACTAAATAAACCATGACTATAGTGTAAAGTGTGGATTGACAGTGGAAACTCAGAAAGAACCAGACAAGATGTTCAAGGAAATCAGGGGACATGTACCACTGTAGGTATTACTGGAGATGAAAGAGTCATCTCTTGAAGTCTTTCAGTGCCAGGTAAAAAAAATTTTCCCCGCCACTGACAAGTTTGTGGCTCAAAATTGTACAAAACAGGGCAGTGTGCCAGCAGATACCTTGGCCTCTGCCAGTGGCTACTCTAGCTCATTGAGGGTATGCCTCTCTCAATAGCTCTGAGAGTCTGTGCTGAACAAAAGTTCTATAGGCTCCACATGAGAGTGACCTGTGGAAGCATCAAAGGTGAGATTTACACTGAAACTGAGGGAGCATTGGAAATGTGCCTTGCATGGAACCTGCTATAAATCATCACCCAGGAGTGATTGTATACAGTTGAATGCAATGGCACTTGGTATTTGGTCAAGTCAACTGGCAAGTCCTCTGCCAAAGTATCTCTTTGTTGTCTAATGTCTTCTACTAGCATGAAGGTACAACAATGATTGAGGTTCCACCAAATCACAGATACTTCAACCCAATGACACACAAGCATCACTCATGTGTCCAGGCAGGTGGTGGCTACCAGCTCCTTTAATTGTTAAACAATGTCCTAAAGCCTTTGGCACAGCATCCCATGGATCCACCCCACTCAGTCAAGTTGGTTCAGCAACCCATGCCCTTGCCACTTTCCCAGACATCATCACTTTTGCCAATTTCCCCATTTTCATCACTTTTGCCAGCTTTATCAGCTTCAGCTGCTACATCAGCTTCATTGTGCTCATCAGTTTCATCAACTCCATCTGCTTTGTTGGCCACTGTAGAAGAGAAAATGTTCAAGCCTTAAAAACCCCTCAATTGAAGTCCTTCAAGAAATCTGTGTCTTGCCAGCATTGAACTCTAGAAGAGAGGTATGACCACTTACACTAAGGAGATCCGCATTTTGGCACATGACCTAAGGGCAGGTGACTTAGTAAGAGGTTAGTAAGAAGGGTGATGAGTAAGGCATTAGAAATGGATGATTAAGGTGATTAGTGAGCATGACTAAAGGATGATTAAGACAGTTAGTAAGGAGGTTAGTAAGTGGATGAGTCATGTGGAGGGTTCAGAAAGGTATAAAGGGAGGGGAATTTAGTGTAGAGAATCATCCAATCTGAAGAGGAGTCCCCTCCAAGGATCAAAGTGCCCCCTGGGGATCATTGTACCCTAGGATCCAAGTACCCATTAGTAGAGAGAATAATAGTACCCCAAACAAGGAGAAGAGTATAAAAGGGAATAAAGAGAATCAGGGTGTGTCAGTCTCACTTAGTCATGTGAAGTATAGTGGATAGTTGTAGAACCCTCAGAGTAGGAGTTGCTAGACATCCATTCTAGAAGTTGTGTGTTCAAATCTTGAGTCTTGCAGTTGAGTCTTAAGTGTCTTGGAAGTGTCTTAAGGTCTTGTGTTCAAATCTTGGTATCTTGCTATCTGCATTTTGGAGTATCTGAAGGTCCCATGTTCAAATCTTGCACAGAACATCTATCTTGGAATCTTGTGTTCAAGGTCTGGAGTCAAACCAACAACAAAACTAATACAAAATAACAATTGAGTGGCACATAACCCATCAAAACTAATCTGTCCTCATCTAGAAACAGTCTAAACAAACATCTTATAACATTTCAACTGATCAAAACAAATAAAGCCCATTAGGCCTCTTCTATACTGCACCAACTTCATTATCTCCATCAAATTCATCAATTCCATCTGCTTTGGCTGTGACACTGCCACATTCTGTTCCCCCACTCCACTCATCACTGCACAAGATCATATCCCTTCTGTTGACCCCCCAGAAGCAAATCCACACAGCAGATCCTCCATCCTCACCATTTGCTCCAGTTGGGAACTCATCTAACATTGATCAGTTCATCAAATGGGGTGCACAAAATTTGAGAAAATCTCAGTATAGTGCTGAGTTCACCCTTGCAATGCATGAAAATGAAGTCTACCCTGACCACACCATCCCTGATCTCAAGGATGAGCTGTTATTGGAACTGCTTCCATTGCTGAAGCCTGCCTCAATTCCATGCTTTTGTAATGCATGTGCAGCCTACAGGAAGTATCACCTCAGCCATCCATCCCCTGTCAAGCCTCAAGATAACTTGCATCCTATTATGTCATCCAGCAGCTCTGGTTACACCTCCAGGCCTCAAAGCAGTGGTCTGTCACCAATAATCCCCTGTCCATCAATTCTCTCCCATCCATTGTCAATTCTCTCCTGTCCATTGTCAATAATCCCCTGTTCATTGTCAGGATCAAATTGACATTTGCTTCCACTTGTGGACTTACCCATCAGAGTATCATTCCTCATCAACTCTATCATATGGCACCTACTTCTTCAAATGCTTTTGTCTCCTCTCTCCCTCCATTCAGTCAGGGGTTATTAGGGGGTTTCACGCACCACAAATTGCTCTCAAATCACCTCGGTCAGCCACAAAATCAGCCCTAGTTAGGCCCAAAAACATGGCACTATTTGGGCCTAAGCAGGCTTTGGATCATTGGGGCCCCAAGGGGTGTTTTCAGTGACCTTTGTATTTCAGCACCTTGATGGATATAAAGCCATATATAGGCTTAACACCGCTCTTTCAAACCGTTCTTTGGTCCATTGCCCTTTGAATCTAAGTAGGCCTACTTCTCAAGGGGCCCCAATGGAGACTTTGGCCTAAGCATATATATAGGGATTGCTATCATTATATACAAACCAGATTATAAGAGGATCTATTTATTAAGTTTATCACGCAGTCAATCAAGACCAGGTCATCCCAAGGTAGCAGTTGTAGTGGCTAACTGACTGAACCCTGGTATGAAGATTGAGCGCGTATAGTCTGAATGACATCATCCCAGTCAAATAGTTGAGTTTCGCCCTGGAGCAAGCATCGAGGGTGGAGGAAAAGTTGACGATGGCGGACAAGTTGATGACGGAAAAGTTGATGATGATGGAAAAGTTGATAACGACGGAAAAGTGGACGATGGCGGAAAAGTAGACGACGGGGAAAAGTAGACGACAGGGGAAAAGTGGACAACGGTGGAAAAGTGGACAATGGCGGAAAAGTAGATGGCGGAAAAGTAGACGATGGCGGAAAAGTTGATGATGGGAGGAGTGTAGATGACAGAGGCAGAGCGGACAAGGGTGGAGGAGTGGTTGAAGGTGGAAGACTGGTTGAAGGCGGAAGAGTGGACGAAGGTGGAAGAAGAGATGATGGAAAATATGATGGTGTTGAGCCAGGTTTTGAGCCGAAAGGATTAACTCCTGTGTCTGTCGGAGGAGTTGGCAAGGCTGTAGGAATTGGCATTGTCTCAGGCAAAGACGAGTTTGATAGAGATGGTTCAGGTTCATGGACTGAAATTGCAGGTGTCACCGGCACATCAGAGGCATCATCAATATAAGGGAGGGACTTCGGGGTTAGTCTCCCTTTCCCTTTCCTCTTTGCTGGCTTCGGCCCGCCGGAAACAGAAGGCGGAACCACTCGCAGAACCTTTGACCCAGACCCTTCGTCGGCACGCTCATCGGTAACCTCGGCCTCCACTATCTTACGCTTCTTCCCCTTTCGGAGGCCTTCTGCCTGCCGCACAGTGAGCAACGGCACATTGTTCATCCCGGTGACTAGGATATCATCATCACCCAGGTCTACCAAAAAACCATTCAGTAATCAAATCCAAGAATACTATAATGGTAGGACATACCATAGTCACCAATTCGTTCAAAACGGAGAGTTGTGAACACATCCGTAGAGCGTATCGCATCATAAAGCAGTCGCCAATGATGTGTCTTGAGGTCATCCGAACCAAATGTGCCAAGCAAAGGCATACCCTCAACGTCTGGCCAACAGACGCAGCGGATTCGCGACGACCTCATTTTCTGAACAATCGATGACCAGGGCATAGTCTTGTAGTCCAATTGCAGTGATCCTGAGACACGAGGTAGGTTCATGAGAAATCTCAACAGTGGATCTTTCAAAGGATACATACGAAGCATCCTTAGTAAATCCGCTGAGACGGCCTTCCATAAGGTGTACTGATCCTTCGTCTCCTTAGCGCGAGTAGCCTCATCCTGATCCTTGCGGAATTTAACAAGGTCTTCAGCCGCCCCCTTTCGCTCTAGAATATATGTATACAGCGAGGCAAGGGGTTTCTTCATTTCAGGAGTGTCACGAGAATTCCATTCATGGTCCACCCATGCCCTTAGTTCCTCGCTGTTGAAGTTAATCGAGTTCTGGCCATGTGCTGCTGTTGAGGAGGCGAGGTCCGACACCATCAGGTACACAAGATGAACCCCAATCTGACGAAGCGCCTGTCCCTAGACATCAGCATGTTAGCCCATGTAGCGCAGAATGAATAAATATGTAGAATAGTACATACCTCACTATCGATTTTTGATCGGGATAAGGCCATCTGATGGGCCACATCACCTCCAGACATGGCAATACGAGCTGTATC
>MU129449.1:0-13108 GCA_014904985.1 Hydnum rufescens UP504
GCATACCTTGGACTTGGCACGGCCAGCAGCTCCAACAGCATTGGTGCCCAAGGTTCCAAGGGTTGGAATGATTTCTGCCAGCCAAATGCAGCGCCGCGGCGAAACGAGCATCAACGGCCCTCAGTCTGACTCTGACGATGGCGGCAGCAGCGACATTGATGACGATGCGGATTGTAATTGGGAGGATGATGAGACCGATGCAAACTGTGCAGATGCACCTAAACCGCCGCGAGAGCCGTATAATGGGGGTCCAATTCCTAACGACCTTCGTGACTCTGTGGCAACACTTTGCAAGGCCTTTAATGATGCTCTGCAGGCGTTGGCAGACAAGTCCAATCGTCCACTTCACCAACTCCAACGTTTGGCAAATCTCAGCACGGTTATACCCCTTAGGCGATCACCCAATCCGTTCAATGGGTATGCTAGGAAACGAAAAATGGACGGACTTCCTAAACGTAAGACCTCAAAGTTTTTGGTGTATAACTAATGTACTAATTCACTACTCTCCATTGGTCTCGTAGTCTCCCAAGCCGAGCTCACGGATGCGTATATCAAAGAAAAGGAATCATTCAATGGCGACTCTCAGGCCCTCGAAAATTGGCTTGATGAACTCCGTACTGTCGCTCAATCCTCAAGGGTGGAGAATGATGTCAAACTCACGAGCGGCACTAAGGTGGCCAAGTTCATGAGTCGGCAAAAGAAGTACTTCAAGGGCAAGATGGGACACATGTCTAAGTTCGATATTCACACCATCATGATTATTGTCAGGGCGACACTGCCGTCGAAGCCACAAACAGAAAGAGGAAAGAGATTAATTAACCACACGCTATCGCAGTGGGAATCCTGAGTATACACCACACAACAAGGGACACACAAGTCTCGCACCTATCGCAGTGGGAATCCTGAGAGATCAAAACTGGCGATCCCCCAACTGCGAAGGGCTATAAATACTATTTCCTGCACACAGCCTCCAACCTTCCAGCGCCTTCCGCCATCTTCCATAACCTTCCGGATCCTCCTAGAATGCCGGCTCCACAGCCCATCAGTCAGCCTCCACAGCCACCATCACTAAGCCTCACTAAGCTGACGCAGCCGTGTTACGAATCCTGTGCGCACCTCCACATGGCTATGCCCAACTTCCATATGTATCCCCCTTAGTGTATGTACTTCCAAGGCAGTGTACGCCTGGGTACTCCAAAGGTGTCCAAAGTGTCAAATGACCGTAATGACGTGGATGGAGTACGGATTGGGACAGGTGATGTGGATTCAGGGACTGGGGGTAGAGGAGGAGGAGGGGGAGTCTGGATTGGCAACTCCATGGACTCATGTGGGGAGCGAGGGAACGACAGGTGCTGACAAGGGTGCCAATGCTGCCACTGGTTGACTACCCAGCCCATAGCCCGCTGGCCAAGGCCTGATAGAACAAGGGCAATAATAATAAGAGAAATGCCAATAATGGCAAGGATGACAATAACCCCCGTAGTGAATGGAGGGAGAGAGGAGACAAGAGCATTTGAGGAAGTAGGCGCCATATGATAGAGTCAATGAAGAATGATACTCTGACGGGTAAGTCCTTAGGCGGAAGCAAATGTCAATTTGATCCTGACAATTATGGTGTGTGGACGTCCCAATGCACATGCAGCACATGCCCAGAATGCCATCATCTGCAGCTCCCCAAGATTGAGAGCTTGATCGAGGGTGGCTTCAATCTTCAAAAATCACTCGATGAGCTTTTCGTGAAGGTGTTGCATCGGAGGCTCGATCGAAGCAGTCTTGCAAAGTGGCATCAAGAGGCAGAGAAAAAAGAGCGCGATAACGAACTCAAGCGACGTGACTCAGCATACTCCGCGGCTTCGAAATACATCAAGAACT
Source organism: Hydnum rufescens UP504 (assembly GCA_014904985.1). Lineage (NCBI taxonomy): Eukaryota > Fungi > Basidiomycota > Agaricomycetes > Cantharellales > Hydnaceae > Hydnum > Hydnum rufescens. The sequence goes on from MU129449.1 coordinate 1,873, forward strand.
TGTTCACTTCCAACAGCTACACCTGGTTTCCATCCATCGTACCTTGGGTACGGTTTCTCAGCCTCCTTGTTCAATACCGTATCCGAATCATTGGATGGCCTCTTGAAACTGAATGCCCTGCCCCACATCCGCGACGTACGAACAAGCAATGGGATGCATCCCAGTGGAGGTTTCTTGTGACTCAGTTCCACAAGGGAAACGATTGCCCGATCAAGGTGGAGGCATGGGGTGCGCATGAGAAAGATGGCGATGACGACGTTGTGTTGATCATTGATCGGAACAATGATACCGTCTACTGTGTGCGAGACGCGGGTAGTGCAGTCGACTCTATGGGAGAATCCAGAGCAGCAACAGAGCAGCCTGGTGTATTGCCTGTGCTGCGTGGCAGGTCTAAGCGTCGCAATGTATCTTCAAAGCCCTCGAAGGGAAAGGGAAAGGCTCGTGCTATATCGGTACCTACAAATGATGAGTCTAGTGACTCTGAGGCCAATGCAGAAGCCATGCCCATCCTTCGCCCTGGAAACTTCAACTCCAATCCTGCAAGTACAAGTGGATGTGCCACGTCTTCGTCATATCCCGATTTTCGCACTGCACCTAATACCAATATTGGTGCTGGACCCTTGAGTTCATCCGCCGTTGTCCACCCGAATACAGGAAGTACGAGTTGGCATGCTGCCCCTCTACACTCCAATTTTGCTGCAGGATCGAATGGCAATATTCATGCTTCAAGTTCCTCGGCCTTCAACCCTCATGATTTCTTTGTATCTGATTCAGACGTCGCAGCAATGGGTTCACATTTGGACAATGGCACTCTGCAGTCCAACATTGGAATGTTCCCCTCTGGCATCAACAATTTTGATACTTCGGCTATGGGCCTTGGGGACATGTACGACCCAAATGGATTCCAATCAGGAAGTGCCTGGGACTCGTATCTTCAATAATTCTCTACAATAATTACTCCCATTCAACAATCCCTTCCTTTCGTCATTCCAAACCCTAGTACTTCCAATTTTATTAATCCACATATAATATAACCTTGTAATTAGGTCCTACCCATGCAATCAATATTGATTGAAGGTACCTTTTTGGACTGGTCTTGAACAAGGCCTTGAATCTCTTGGTCTCATACATGGGCTGATACCCGAAGGCAAGTTCAGAGCAAGGGGCCCCATGGGGCCCCTTGTCTCATGCCATGAAATCACCCAGTGGGCCCCAGGGGCCCCCACCTAAAAACCCGCTCTTAGATTGAATAAAAGCAAGGCAAAAGGGCCTAACTAGATATACAATTATGGCTGACTGGTTTGTCTTGACCTCCCTAACTTTCTTCATCTTCTTTTTCTTGCCATCTTCATTGTCTTTGACTTCCTCAGTCTTAGAATAGTTTTCAGCAGCTTCTCATCCTCTACCTTCTAAAGAGGCTGGTCAGGTCCAAGATCACCCATTGGTCATACTGCTTGCCTTTTCTACCTCCTCCATTGGTCACAACAAGTTGAATAGGATAAGAGAATGAATTCAGATTTCTGTCTTTGGTCTTCTTCTCCTCAGGTGCTCGGGTTGGTCCTCAGGGAAGAGGCTGGGCTCTGTGGTGTGGCAGATTGGGGGGTTGATGGTGAATGTCCTACCAGCGGCAGATCCCCAGATGTACTGTTCATCATTGTTATGTTTGCCAATCACTTGTACTTTTCAGTGAAGCGATGAGGTAGGTGGAGTAGAACCCAACACCAAATTGGCGAATCATTGAGATGTCCAGACTGGAGGTCAAACCTCCATGAAGGCCTTAGTACCAGATTTAGCAATTGTACCAAGCTTGTCGATGAGGTCAGGCTCAGTCATGCTGACACCATGCGACAGCGTGGTAGGGTGCAATACATAGTGACACCATCCTGCCAAATGGAATGCCTTCATCTGCTGAGTTTGGTCCATGGGAAGAAGCACCTTCCCAGGCATCCCTGTCGATCCATCAACATGCGACATGCATGAAGGCTCAACAGGCAATTGCACATGAGCCGATAATGACCACGACTGGCACTGGCGAGACCATGATAAATGACCTCATCCACCAGCCCCAAATTGCGTCCCCGAGTCTGCAAGAAGCATGCCACTGCAAGAGTATTCATTCCATGGGTCTCCATGTGCAGCTCCAACATCTTGATGCCTTGCTGTGCAAGCTGAGAATCATTTGCACCAGGAGTGGCCCCAATGGCCTTCCACAGGAAACAATGCAGACGTTGATCAAGGTTGGCAGCATCAGGCTTCAAAGGGAAGGATTCTAGCCCCCATGAGAACGTTGGAATGGCCATTAATGTACTTTGGGATGGAGTGGATAATGAAATCGGTGCCAAGGAGAGGAGAGGAGTAGAATGGGGAGGGGAAAGTGTTATCTATGAGGACGAGAGGTTTGCTGGGACCTGTGAGACAGGTGTTGCAGATGGTGAGGTGTTCATTGGCTTTGTTGGGAGTAATACAGATAGATAATTTGGGCCCAGGTTCAAGTTGACTTGGATCAGCAAGAGAGGTATGGCAAATTTTGTCAAGGGCATCTGAGCTGTTTGAGGTTGATTCACAAAGGAATATTTCCTGGTTTGAGTAAAAAGGATCTGAGATGAACTAGAAATTGTGAGAACATGTCAGCCTCGAACCCCTCATCAACAACAGATATAAAGGAGATGGAGATGAATGCACTGATGATCAAGTCCAACAATTGGCTGATCTGGGCTTGGAACCCAAAACTCTAAGTAGCCATTTTAGCCGAAGCATGACAGGGTGGCTAGGAGGGAAATTGACACTGGGTGGTTAAACACTCATTGGGATTGAGGTGAGTTTCACAACAGATGCTTGATAATGGGCGTACATATGAATGGACCCCCTCAAGCATGCCACCCCAAGACAATGCACTCCTTTCAGCCTGCCACTTTTTCAATGATCCAGAACAGTGGTCTGAATGTGCCACACAGTAGAGATGTGGCGTTTGGTCCAAGTGTGAAAGAAAGCCGTATTGTCTGAGAGTGGAGAGTGCTGTGATCAGCTTGGCCATTGTTGGTGTTTCCAACTCAACACTGGAATCCACCAATGATGAAACATGCATGATTGATTCATGAGCAAGAGTAGCTAGAAATATGTGGACAAGGGAAACAAAGGAGAGCAACTGTATGAGTTGAAACTATGATTCACAAATAGAGAAAACTATGTACTAGATCCATGAGCAATTTTTTTGTGCCAATGACGAGCCTACAGTGAACCAAGGAAAATGAAACATATGGGAGAAGGGGTTGAAATGACATAAGTCAGGATGATCAGATTCTGAAGGATTAGAATTCATTGAGTACCTTATGAGCTTATTCGGAAATCGTCAAAAGTCAAATACACCACCTGAACTATCATAATCGTCATTAACATCGGTCCTGGGGCCTTTGTTGTTGACATCCCCCACATTAACTCCTTCAGGATAGGGAATATTTTGGTCTGGAAGCTCAAGATCTTTTGGATCACTGCCAAGAGTTGTGAAAGGCACCCATATCAAGCGGAGGTGTGTTGCCCGATCACATTGGAGAGTTGCTTGATGAAGGGCATATGAACGGACACCCTCAAGTATGTCCAGGGGCAGCCCCCCCCCTGAGATGAAGCACATTCAACCCACCTCTCAGCTTGCCACTCACAGAATGCAATAACCCAACACATTTCCTCTTCAAGAAGGACTTCTTTGCACCATCTGTCCTTGCGAGCATGGCTCTTTGCCCACTCAACTCGTAATGCTGAAAATGGTGCAGGTGAGTGCTCATGTATGACTAAAAACCCTGATAATACCTTCATGCATCTCAACATCAGGGTTATCTCCAACACCTTGTGAGACCCATATCCAGGACAATGTGCGAAAGCCTTCACCAGTTGTAGCATCAGGGTCAGACAATGCACAAATGTCAGAATCCTTCAAGACCTGGAGGTGATGCTCCCAATTCCCCAAACCCAGCAGTGTTTTGTGTGCCTCTTGCACATGGTGGTATTTGTCTGCAATCGCATCCATTCGAAACTGGGCCCTATCAAGGAGCCCTTGTGCATGAGTGTTTGGCCGCTGACCACAAACTTCAGTGCATTTGAACTTTGCAAGGTGGGCATGCACAGAGAGAGATTGCCTAAGCTCGACTAAGGTATCACATGCTTGTGGAAAGCGAAGTTTGCCCTCCATCTGAGCAAGTGAGGTAGCAGTGAGACCATGGTGAAGAGAAGGGGGTAATTGAGAAGGGAGGTATAGGACGATGGATTCTACATGAACGAGGGCATCATGTTCCTCATCTTTGGAAGTTGCAAATGCATAGGCTTCAGGCATGTATGCACGCTGCACCAAATGAAAGCTTTGAATGCATTTGAGAAGGGCAAGCCGGTGCTCTTGAATGTTAGTACTCTGGATGTTTGTGCAGGATGTCTTCCATGCCTCAACTTCCTTCAGCAAGTGATGCCTCCAAAGGCACATCAGAACAGATAAGCATGAATCTCCCACATCAGACATACTGGGCATCTTCAATTTCAAAGCCAACAGCCAGAAAAGAACTTGCACTTGTTGCATGGATTGGGAGTTCTCCATTTAGAATACTGACATGCTCCACCTCAATTAGTTCTTTATGGATGTCTGCCTGAGTCATGTCTATATCAAAGGTCAGACCAAGGATGAGCCAGAACCCATGAATAAGACATACATACTTGACACTGAAAATTCATATGGGTTTGGCTTTGTCCAGTCATGGTTCCATATCTCTATCATTGCCTCCCACTGGGTGACAGATTCTGGGGGAAGGCCTGAGGTGAATGTCCAAAATTGTTCACACTGATTGTTCATTTCTAGAATCACCTGTCTGAGTTTCATCTGCAGAAGTGGGCCTATCTGTATGTTAACAATGTACATCTATCCATATAGAATCACCATGACTTACCAATTCCTAGAATCTTATGATAGTTCCAATCTCCCCAGAAGTTGTTGAGTGCATCATGCGTTGATCCTTCACCCATCTCTTTTGTGCTCATGGCCACAGCATTCATTGCGGACCAATCTCATTCAATACCTTCACCATCTGTCCTGCCAGCCCCAGGGCACAAATTAAGGGAGTAAATTGTATGACACCCTTCGTTGTGGGCAGGAAGGTGGAACTTCGGAATCACTCCATCAACCTCTGTTCATTCTAAATCAAGTTGAAGTGCTGGTGGAAGGTTGGGATGTCGAGATGTCCATAGTTTCTTGGACCATTGGCAATAGATATCATAGGAGAATAAAATGAGGAGGAGTATGGTGTTTCAAATACTTGAGAAGACAATAAAATCCATGTTACAGTATCTGGGAGCTAATAGTCAGTTCTGTCTGCAGTACAAATTGTTGAGGTTGGCTTTCCTTTCTCCTTTTTGAAGGTCACCAAAGCCATTGGGAAGGATAAAACCATGGTGAGCACATGTTGATGCGCCAACACCAGTGGTGTGGAGCCCTTCAAAGCCTTTGAGTTTGCATGATCAATTGCAGATAGTCCACTACAAGTGGATACCTGGGCATTCAAAATGTCAAGATCACAATACCAAGCAAAGCCACACTATAAGGACTTGCCTCGTTCTGATCTTGAAAACTGCTGAGGTATGCTTGGTATTCATTGTTGTTGACAAAATATGCCCAGCCCATACCAAGGCCCTGATCTTCACCCTTAATCCATCGTCCTTTCATATGAAAATTGGCATCTATGGCAAGAAACAGCATGTACAAGAATCTTTATGGTCATCAGGATCATGGATATATAACTATTGGATAGTACTTACTTGAGCTCTGGGGGTGCATCATCCCAGTGCTCAGGCAGATTAATGTTTGGGTGTGGGCATGCAGGGCAGACAACAGTGAGGCCACCAGGACTTGTTCCAGTCACACCCATTGGATCATTTCCACAACCTGCACATTTCAAGAGCTTAAGATGTTTCCATTCATGAACCATCCAGAGGAATGACCTATATTTGGACTTCCATTGATTGCCCCGAGTTAGATGATCAATGTAATAATCAGAGGAAGGTCAGGATGAACCACAGGAATGCTGATACCCATGTTATTCATCTCGCACTCTAAAGCAGCATAGAAGTTATATGGGGTGATTTTGGATTGTAAGGTTAGAATGTGAAAGTGGTGTAGGACTTGGAATGTAGCACAGGTCTGCGGCCAATGTATGGTGGCCGGAAAGAGCCTGCTGCACAAAAGTTGGCTGTATGAATTGCTGGACTCTGAGCAGTCACAGAATCGAATGTCAACAGTATGTATCCCGTTTGTGTGGATGATTGTAAATGGTGTAGACCCCTGACATGGGCAAATGCATGTGTTATCACAGTGCCCAACTTGGACATAGGCCCCTAATGTGTGAAGGCTCATGGGTGAAAAAAATTGACCATTCCAAGACTACTACAATTAGGGCTTTAGTTGCAGTCAAAAAGAAGAGGGCAAGGAGAGTACATGCCTGAATCTCATGGAAAGGCAATAACATGTGTTGTTCCACACAACACTGCTGACATAACAACCAATCACCAAAGCAATCTTTGCAATGGAGTGTTCCACTTATCCCTGGCCGTTTGCAAGTGATGCATCCAGAAACCTTCAGTGAGTATCCTCAACCCTCGCACCAGAGCATGATATCAAGATAACTGTCTTGAAGAGGTCTCCACTCATTGAGCACATCAATCTAATCTCTGTTAAGGCTAGTCTCAAGAGCTGAATAAATAGGGACATACAGAAGCATGGTACTTCTTTTGAGTATGAGGTGGTGGTATCATGTTTGTGTGATTGATTTCCTGAGCACCACCCTCAATTGCTCCCTCTTCAGGCTCTAAGAGAGCTTCCCTAGACACAGGAGGAGTTAGAGGGGTACAAGATAGGGTGCCTTTTCTGGAGATGGTGGCACTAGAATGTGTTGAATGGATGATGTGCAACAACCATGAGCACCAGAGCTGAGCTGGTGGACTGACACCCCCCAAGAGGTTTGATTATTGACTGAAACTGTTGAGAATTTCAGTGCCCATGAACACCCCCTTCCCATAATGAATGAAGTGGAGAGACAAAGTGATTCTAGCCCAAAATGGCACCTCCCAATGCAACTTCATTACAGCTCACACCCCCTTGAAACTGGTCCCCTAAGAATCTTAAAAAATCCCAAAACTGAAAAATGCCCCTAGACTAACCTTGCAACCCTAAAACTGGGCAGCCAAAATATATTATACCCTCAGGAGGTATGAATGGAATCTCATTTCTAAGTGTACATAAGTAATCTGTGATGATTTGATATCAGACACTAGGGAAGATGGATTATTGGCATCAGTCTGACAGATTGAAGAGAAAGTGGGAGGCAAAAATGCTGCAGTGAAACATACACTGTCTAAGATAACTGACTAGTATAGTGGATTGCATTAGTGGCCGCCTTCAGACAAGATGAGAAATATCAATTACCAGGCTCTGCCCCAGATCACTTGTCAGGCAACAGCTCCTTTTAGTAACTGTGAATATATATACTAGTTTCAATGAGCCCCTGTAGCTAACTAATGGGAACATGTTGTCTACCTATTTGGTAATGAGATGGTGTTGAATGGGGAAATGTGCCAAAGGACCAAGAATTGACCAATGGCTGACTAATAGCATACCTCACCATTTGTCCCTGCTTGAAACCTCTCAGAAAAATTTCACTCTGTGTGAACTCAGCTGACAACCCTGGAACCACTCCAATGCATCCAAGAGCATGAGGGGAGGTTTTGTACCAGGTGTCTGGAAATTGTCACCAGCAATTTGGCCTGTGAGAACCTGTCATGCAGCCCAACTGTGGGGACTCATGATAAAAACCAACAAAAACCCTTCATCAGGAAAACTGACTTTACTTCTGAAGCCTTTGAAGGGCTCTGAAGCCCTTCAGAGCCCTTTGAAGGCTTCAGAAGCAAAGTCAGTTTTCCTGATGTTCATTATCAACAGCTAGGCAGAGGAAAAGACAATAGGAGAGTTTCCACCAAGAACACCTGCTTGGCAAAATGAAGTGGAAGCAAAATCACTCTTGACTTTCCACCCCAGCTGGTAAACCAAAAATCCAGCACATTAGTTTTGACACATTTGGATAATCCAAGATCATGAGAGAGTCATCTGCATACAAAGTGACTTCCATGGATATGTGCTGGATAGTGTGGTAGGTAGTAGTGGTACTGGCTGTGGGAATTAATTTTGGCAGGCCCTGAGTTCAAACCCTGCCAGAGTTGGAGTTTTTCTCAATGTTTGAATTAAGCACTCATGCAGTACTCCAGCTTACACCACAGGGGGCCTTTGTGGTATTGTATGGTCATCTCCATGGCACTCTTCCCCCTTCCCCCCCTGCACCTGTAGTTGCATGCATGAGGTGGAAATTTCCTTTTTTGGAATTCTGGAGAATCTGCTCCAAACCCACTCAAAGCTTGGCAAATCACTTGAAAATATAATTTATGAGCTATAGACTGATGTTTTCACCACCTAAAGATTACACTAGAGACTTATACACCCTCAACTTGTGCTGGTGTTGAGTTATTTCTGGTTTTGCATCCAGGTGGTGTTGAGTCGTGCACCAAATCAGTTTTACATCTGGCCCGGGTGAAAAGTACTCGACTGCTGTCTGTCACTAGCTCTTGTGGGCCCACTTGTGCACTTGACTTAGATACAGAGCTACTAGCATGCAAGCACAATTGCTTGCCCACTATAACATTGGAATCTGGTGTGCTTGGTGTCTTAAGAGGTGCAATATTTATAATTCAACTCAAACTGTTGTTTCATGCTCCTCAGTCATTTCTGACTTGTACCAGGTGAAGTGATGAATATTCAGAAGATGTAGGATGAGGGATAGAGGGGAGGTGTCTAGCTCTGCTCATCCATCTCTATCAATGACTAATACTTCGCCTGCTTCCTCAGCCTCCTGAAATAACTGCTGGCCCATTGCCAGACTTTGAACACGTCAGTAAATTGCACCTGGCACATTGATGACAAGTGGAGCACAAACTGCCCTATATTAAAAATGAATGAGCAATCCAATTAAAGATGATTTTGTTTGGCACATACCACCCCTGAACCATGCCAACTTCAAGGCCACAGATTATAAGATACCAACACTGATCAGGCACCTTGGTCAGCCACAAAATCAGCCCTAGTTAGGCCCAAAAACATGGCACTATTTGGGCCTAAGCAGGCTTTGGATCATTGGGGCCCCAAGGGGTGTTTTCAGTGACCTTTGTATTTCAGCACCTTGATGGATATAAAGCCATATATAGGCTTAACACTGCTCTTTCAAACCGTTCTTTGGTCCATTGCCCTTTGAATCTAAGTAGGCCTACTTCTCAAGGGGCCCCAATGGAGACTTTGGCCTAAGCATATATATAGGGATTGCCATCATTATATACAAACCAGATTATAAGAGGATCTATTTATTAAGTTTATCAGCAGTCAATCAAGACCAGGTCATCCCAAGGTAGCAGTTGTAGTGGCTAACTGACTGAACCCTGGTATGAAGATTGAGTGCATATAGTCTGAATGACATCATCCCAGTCAAATAGTTGAGTTTCACCTGGAGCAAGCATTGAGGGTGGAGGAAAATTTGATGATGGCGGACAAGTTGATGATGGAAAAGTTGATGACGATGGAAAAGTTGATAACGATGGAAAAGTGGATGATGGTGGAAAAGTAGACAATGGGGAAAAGTGGACAATGGCAGAAAAGTGGACAATGGTGGAAAAGTAGATGGTGGAAAAGTAGATGATGGTGGAAAAGTTGATGATGGGAGGAGTGTAGATGACAGAGGCAGAGTGGTTGAGGGTGGAGGAGTGGTTGAAGGTGGAAGAAGAGATGATGGAAAATATGATGGAAAATATGATGGTGTTGAGCCAGGTTTTGAGCCGAAAGGATTAACTCCTGTGTCTGTTGGAGGAGTTGGCAAGGCTGTAGGAATTGGCATTGTCTCAGGCAAAGATGAGTTTGATAGAGATGGTTCAGGTTCATGGACTGAAATTGCAGGTGTCACCAGCACATCAGAGGCATCATCAATGTAAGGGAGGGACTTCGGGGTTAGTCTCCCTTTCCCTTTCCTCTTTGCTGGCTTCGGCCCGCCAGAAACAGAAGGCGGAACCACTCACAGAACCTTTGACCCAGACCCTTCATCAGCACGCTGTTGGAGGGATAAATCCCTACCACATAGAACTCATATCACCGGCCAACTACCTCCTCAAACGAATCCAATATGTTCAATTCCGCCTCCTCCATTTCCTGTCATTCCTTTTATTATTAAATAGCACGGATTCCCCTCTTTCAAAACCATGGCCTACTCACTTCTCCTCCACCTTGTATACGAGACAATTGTTTGTCCACCTCCAGGTCTTCAACAGACCACCTGATTTTGTATTTACCTCGAGTCCAGCCAATTGTGGCTTTGGCAATTCAACTTGCCCTCTTCATTGATGCTCAATCCAGTCTTCTGCGCCATTGCCTCAAGGGCGATATACAAGTCCCAATTATATAATCAAGATTGCCTAATCCTTTGGATCCAACCTGCAGATTAGTCACATGTTAAATAGGGGCTATTCCCATACTCTCAAGGAGTATTTCACGAATATCTCCCTCATTTTTTATCGGATCGACTCGGCAAGATAGTGCCCAGAAAGCTATGATAAATTCCTATCCAACGGTACCACACACGCGTTTATCGGATACGAACTGCATCCTCCAGGTCAATTTTACCTCATGTTCCACACTATCCCTCAGTATTTCATGAATATCTCCACCAGTTTTGACCCAATTCATTAGTAACGACCACCCCTGGAAAGACGCTGAAAATTTGCATCGAATGGTACCAAGGGCAAAACGAGCGGATTATAACTCGGCTTTCTGTGATTTAGTCTCCCCATGTCTCATTTCCCTTTTACCTCCGCTTTTCTGATTATTAAAGGCAATTATGGTTCCGGCACCCTATGGCCGATGGAGGGTACGTCTAGGGCGACCAGTTCCACCTTTCCTCAAGGGATTCTGTTCAGTAGGAGAGGAGGAATACCCTGGTTAAGCCATATTCCCCTGTTCTGACTTGTTAATGGAATATCTCCTTCAGTTTTCAAGCTTTTGACTTGATTTTTTTTTCATAATTTTCGCCTTAATCCCACCTTTCTGCCAGTTACCATAGCACTTTTTTGTGATGTATATTAAGTGCAGGAGATGCGAATTTCCATTGTCTTTCCCCCCCAT
>MU129450.1:0-13025 GCA_014904985.1 Hydnum rufescens UP504
CGCTGGCCGAGGCCCGATAGAATGAGGGCAATAATAATAAGAGAAATGCCAATAATGGCAAGGATGACAATAACCCCCATAGTGAATGGAGGGAGAGAGGAGACAAGATCATTTGAGGAAGTAGGCGCCATATGATAGAGTCGATGAAGAATGATACTCTGACAGGTAAGTCCTTAGGCGGAAGCAAATGTCAATTTGATCCTGACAGTATCAGAGCACTTGAATTTCCCATTGGCAAGAAGTTCTGGGGCTTGGGACTTAACAGTACTGAGGATGCATGACTTGATGAGTACATGAGAAATTTGAAGTCCAGCAGCACAGAAGTCCTGGAGCTGGCCACAAATCATCTTAACTACACTAGGATGATTAGCCTGAAAAAAACATGATGTTAAAGATCAAAAAATTAATAGGTTCCTTGGAACACACCAGAAAACAGGGTCACCCTTGCAATTTATGCTGCACAAATTTGGAATGTGCTACTTGTACAGCAGCAAGTGTTTTTTCTGACCACTGCCCTTCTCCCCACTTCTGTTCTCCCTTACTGCATGGCTTCATCCAGTTGGAGAGTGTAGATGCATATAGCATCTGAAATTGTTCACTGCCACAGCCATTGTGAAGGAGTTTAACAGCAACTGCCAAGTGCCATTTAGAGCAAATCATGGCCTCTGAGATAACATTCCACCATGATGGATGAAACCAATCTACACAATGGCTTCAAATGCATGGCTTGATTACTCAGTCATGTCCATCCTTTGATAGGTGAAAAGGGTGCCTTTGTACATTGAATTCTGAATTGAGGCTCTGCATGCTTCAGGGTTTGTAAGAAATTATGTCAAACCTGGAATACCACACCCTTATGGCTTTAAGAATCTTCCCTGATGCATTCCTAAGGCCTAGTTTGATCTGAAATTTTACCTGGTTGGCATGACTCTTCTGCTTTCATTCACAAGCCTTCATATGAGTGGTTCCAATGAGCTGTTCTTGTTTCCTGAGATTTCCTGCAGTGATTACAGTTGAGTGCATGTGAATAGTGTCAAACTCCTGTGAGTTTTTCTCATTGTATTCTTCCCTTGACAAGTGCTGGACAAAAGCATCCATAGGCTCTTCAAAACCATCTTTGTCAGCTGACATCTCCAACTTAGCAATAGTTGCTTTTCCACAGTTCTTAGAAGCAAGTAATGAGGTGTAGCAAAACAATATGGAACTTTCTGGAAGCATCTTGGAGACCATTGTTGCCTCAATATTTTTAGGTCACACATCACAGAGGGGGGCATTTTAGTGTTAACTCTAGCTGGTGTCATGTCACACAAAAATAGCATTCATAGACTTATGGTGAGTACAGTATTGTGTTTCCATATTCTTCATGAGTAATTGTGGCCCCCATGGCCACCAATTGCTCTTTTAAATCTGTGAGTTTATTGAAATGTGCACAGACATCATTGTCTGTGCTACAACATATATTTTGTAATTTTTTATGCAAGTCAACCAAAATTAATTTAGATCACCCTTCATATAAGGGCCAGAGCTGATCCCAAACTTCCCTTGCCTTCAATACAACCTTAACCTGGCTGAATACCATATCTGGGACCAAGCCTGCTGCTAATTGTTTTACCATGGCCTTGTCCCTTTTCCATCTTACCTCCAGCATAAGCCTGTCAACTGTACTGACACCAGAATAATCTGATGTAATCATGTCATTTGTAAGGTGCTTAAGTAGCCCCTTAGTGTCCAGAGCCTACATAATTCAGTCATGGTCCATAACCAATTGGCCCCATCTGCTGCTGATTTCATTATTCTGATCTTGAATTTGTTGCTCATGGCCATAAAGTGTTATGGATAGTGTCAAGGATGTAGGAGTAAATGTATTTTATTAGGTGATGGGCCCATAACCTTGTGAAAGGCTATGGATGAGAAATAGTATTTCCCCTGATGATTAAGCAGACATGAGCAAATTTGATAGACTGGAGAGTCCTAGTTGTTCAAGTGAAATAGTGAGAAGGATACTATTAGAAAGTCCTTGTATTTGTTGGTGAGCTCAAGCTTGCCCTTTGATACTATGTACAAGATATTAGAGAAATTACAGGAGGATAGTAAAATGTTTAGGTGCTAGTACTGGCACCAGCCAGAAAAGCATAGAAGATTCTCTTTAGGTATATTATTACCATAAGAGGGTGGTAAGGGAGTTGTGCTTCATGCTTGGTCCACCATTAAGCCCAAATAGGGGTATTGCCTGTTTGGACTGATTACATAATCAACACTATTTGTTTTATTACAATGATGTGACCAATGAATGACTGCACAGAATGTGAAGTGCACTCCCCATCCCAGTTGAACTGCCTGGCCAGGGTGGTGTTCTGATCAGTCTGGTGGTTGAATCCCCACCTCTCTGGTTCTGTGACCATTTCCAGTTTCCAGCCTTAGAAATGTTCCTGATGACTGCCCAGGCAAAGTTCCCATAACAGAGCACTTGCAGGTTGATAAAGAACATTGTGCCAGGGTGACCTATTCCACCATTTTTTAAGGGAATCTGTGCAGTTTCAAGGGAGGAGTGGCTTGTTAAGTGTCAATCTCCCTCTTTTAGCTTGATTTATGAATATCTCCACCAGTTTTGAAGATTTTAACTTCATTTCTTTTTCCTATGCTTTCCTTGCCTCAGATGTTTTTTTTTTTAATTAAATGAATTATGGTCTGGAATGTATATTAGGTGCATGAAGCACAAAATTCAGTAGTCTTCCCCCTCCCTCCAGTTTGAAGCACCTTGAATTGCTGCTGGTCCCTGGGTTATTTCTCACTACAAAAGTGAATACTAACTACACTTTCACTAAGTTCTCAAGAAGAGATCCTTAGTGTGTGGTAATTTGACAAGAACACACATTTTCACTTAATTGCTTGAGCTTTGTTGGCTTACAGCAATTTTCTCCTGTCCCAAAAGACCTCCCCTACATGAACCTGAACACTTGAATTAGTTCTGTGGTCCCCTCATTTTGTCCCCAGCTCTATGACACAGACTGTGGTAGGATTGATTCACTATCATTCCACTTACACCAGGCAGTTCAACTGGGATGGTGAGTGCACTTCACATCCTGTAATCCTGTACAGTCATTCATTAGTCCCATCTATATGGATGCTGCAGTTCAGGTTTAAACCCATGGAGCCTGAGTTTAACCTGGACCTGACCCAAGTCAGGTTCCATTGGGGTCAGGTTTCATCTGGTTTTCTTCAGGTCAGGTTCAGGCTTTGCCCTTGCCCTGAATCCAAGAACCAGTCTGAAACCAGGTTAAACCTGAGCCTGAAAGGTAGGGTGTAGGTTCTATTCCATGTAAATTGATCCTTATTCTGGCACCAAATCTAGTAATTCACACATGTGACTAGAGTTCTAGAGTCAGAAGTCACATGGCAGAATGTCTTGGCCTCCAGAAGATGTGTAAGCAATAAGGCAATAAGTTGAAGTGAAAGGGGGCTAATAATGAGATGTGGATCCAAAGCAGGATGCAAAGGGAGTGGCAGAGGCAGAGACTTGACCAGAGGGTCTAGATATTCTGTAGTACCCCCTGAAAATGTTGGCCCCCCCATACCTCAGGTTTCAGGGTTAAACCACAAAACTATCTGGAACTGAACCCCAGATCAGGTTCAGGTTTTCCCCAAATTGGGAAAAACCTGATCAAAACCTAACCATGGCAACCATAGTCACATCCATGAAATTGGAAACTTGACCCCTATTCCCTATTACTGTAAGAGGAACCCAATACCTTTTCAACTTGAAAAGAACATAGATGGATATCTTGTGAAGATCTCTGTCAATTTTGAAGTTATCTGGCCTTGATTTACAAAATATGTACATGAGGACATAAAAGGGTGCCATTTTGGGCATAATTGGTCACATGCACACTTTGTTAGCTACTTGATAACTCTTCATCTCTAAGCCCTGGATCAATGTTCTCCCTCTCCTCATCCCTGTTGCCTTCTGGAAGGTTTAAGTCAGGGATAAGTCAGTGATGGTGATGACCTTCAGCTGTCCTTTTTTTTTTGGCTTCACTGGGGTCTTTTTGCCCTGCTTTGTGTTTATTTTCAAATTGTATGAGCTACATCCTGGATTAGAGATTGCTATAACATTCCCATATTCATATATGACAACCTGTTGGCTTGGGAGGCTCAGAATGAGTTCCAGCAGTGTGAATTGTTAATAATTGAGTTTCACCTTTATAAAAAAATTTTTTTGGACTGTATTTATTAAATCTCTCAATGCCCAATCATTCAGTTGCCCCCAAATTTTTCAAGTATCCTGGAATGTCCTATACAAAGGTATGTGCAAAGTTTCAGAGAAGAAGAAATGGTCAAGTTACAGCAGTTTACCAATGTGAGGGTGGGCACTCAGAAAAAGCACTGCCAGAGATTCACTAGAAGGAACTTAGCTTCATGTTTTCCAGGATTTCCAGCCTTGATTGCATAGCAGGGACCCTCCAGATACCATCTGCTGTGGGGCAGAGGTCCAAGGGCCATACATTGAATTGGATGTATATATATATTTCACTAACATGGCTTACATGGCTGCTTCTATTGAAGCTGAGTGCTGTAGGCTGTATTTGGTTCTGAGAGGAACCAAATGCACATCCTCACAGGGTGACAATGCTTGGTCCAAGGGACTTGGCACTATAAACAAAAACCAGAGGCTGAAATAGGCACCTTACAAGCTCAGCTAATTAGTACAGTACCAAGTTATCCTTGGACACTGGAATAATATGGGTTGCATCACAATAAAGGGCTGGGAGTTCTGAGACAGTACAGCAGTCACCATCTCAAGGCATAAGGTCTCTGCAGAAGTCTAAGCAGTAAGGGGTCTTGGTTGTGGAAGTGACACAATCATTGAGCATACTGTGGTCAATGGGATGATACTGGCCTAAGGATGAGACAGGATGTTAGCAGGAGATCTCATACCAGTAAGGGAGATTGTACCCTGATTGAAGTAGTAATACTGTCTGGTGAGTGGGTCAGTGGAAGTCACATTGTAGTTAATGTGTTCTCCCAGTTGATTCACACAGAAGTGGCCCTCAGTTCTGCAAATGGTGAAGGTAACAAATGTGAGCCACTTCAGTGGGTGCAGTGACAGTTGTCTAACTTTGGCAAACAGATTGAAACTACAGTCCATTCCTCATTGGTGGTGCACAGCAGGAGCTTAATGCTAGACATGTGGTGAGATCACAAGTACAGTAGGAGACTGGAAGGAAGTGTGAAAGATGTCAGTAGAGCAGGGGTGGTGAAACCATGAATCTATAACAGGAAGGACTTAGGTCAATGATTACTTCATCTTCAGAGTTTCAACCCCACTTAGCTCATCTGCAAAGTTTGAACTGGGCAGTGAGCCAGCAGATCCCATGCAATGAGTGCCAAGGTGCCAAAAACAAATACCCTCACAGCATGGGACCTCTCAATGCCATTACAGCTGCACTCTACCTTAAGCAACAAAGCCAAGGAGACTACATAGTTAGTTGGTAATTAGAATTCTATGTACTGGCACTTCTAAGTGTTACAGAGGGAGTGTAATTGCCTGGAGGGGTTTGTTAAATGGGGGCAAGGGGGGATTATTAACATCAGACAGGGGGCTAATTATAGAGGGAGGGGGGGGCTTTTTACTGAGGTTGGTAACTTCAAAGGGGGGGGAGTGGCTATTAGCAGCAGGGGGGTGGGTATTAGCAGCAGGGGGGTATTGGCAGCAGGGGGGGTATTGGCAGCAGGGGGGGTATTGGCAGCAGGGGGGTATTGGCAGCAGGGGGGGTATTGGCAGCAGGGGGGGTATTGGCAGCAGGGGGGGTATTGGCAGCAAGGGGGGGGTATTAGCAGCAGGAGGGGTGTATTAGCAGGGGGGGCCATCAGGAAAATCATTTACTCTCTGAAGATGGGATGTATCTCTGAAGACTCTGAAGCTGTAGAAGAGGGTGCAGTTAGAATAGGCTGAAGAGAACAATGACTCAAACATCCCACAACCAAGATTCAGACTTTGCACACAGACCTCCAGAGGCACATATATGGTTGCTGAAGTCAGGCTACAAACCCTGGAAACCTGAGTTTGAACCTGAACCTGACCTGTGGTCAGGTTCAGGTTTTGCCCTCATGGGTGATTTCAGGTTTTGGGCCCCCATGTTTTCAGGTTCAGGTTTAACCCAGGTTCAAACCTGAAATCATGAGCCCCTTCAGACATGAGAAATATCTGAGCTGAACACTGATTTTAACCATAATCCAGAATGAGTCATCAATTCTGGCAAGTTCCAGAGTTATGTAAGCAGGTTCCTTGGTGGAGAAATAGGTTACTTTGAACTGAAGTTAAACATAAAACCTCATGCAAAGTTTATATTGACTATACATAGTCTATACATAGACTATGTATAGTCAATATAAACTTTGCATGAGGTTTTATGTTTAACTCAGTTCAAAGTAACCTATTTCTCCACCAAGGAACCTGCTTACATAACTCTGGAACTTGCCAGAATTGATGACTCATTCTGGATTATGGTTAAAATCAGCGTTCAGCTCAGATATTTCTCATGTCTGAAGGGGCTCATGATTTCAGGTTTGAACCTGGGTTAAACCTGAACCTGACCTGAACCTAACCTAAGATAGGTTTTCTTCAGGTTAGGTTCAGGTTTTGCCAATTGAGGAGATTCAGGTTTTGGTTAAGTTCAGGTTTTGCCCAAATGGGGCAAAACCTGACCTGAACCTGACTTTGGCAACCATAGGCACATATATACCTCAAGGCTTTCAACAAATCCCCCTGGCCCCCCCCCCCCCCATTTCCGCTTTTTTGCTTATATAATAGATTAGGTAATATAGCTATATATATGGTAGCTTATGTAATATTCCAAATATGGAAATTGATTGGCTAATCAAGTATTATGTAATATGGTGATCATGTAATATTAAATGAAATGATTATGTAATACTGCTGATATGATTATTATGTGATGTTACCATATATGGTAGCTTATGTCACATCTCCACATATAATATTGCTATATATGGCAGCTTATGTAATTCATCTTCCAGTACTTCCAGTAGAAGGTTGGAAGAAGGCCTCTTCACAGACTCTGAAGAAGGGACTTACTGTTAGGGCCTTCCTGCCTTCAGAGTCTTTGAAGTGGCTTTTGATTTTCCTGATGGGTGTATTAGCGGGAGCAGGGGGGTTATTACCAAAGGGGGGGGGCAGTTCCCCAATATTTTCAATCAGAAAGGGTAGCACCATCTGCACTAGATGAAAATATGGGCATATTCTGCAGAGTGCATGTGGAGAGCATTGTCTTGATTCCATATCTGAATTTGACATCCAAACAAGTACATTGGCTTTAGGTCCCAAATCCCATTCTAATATGAATTTCCATTTAAAATACTTTTGATGAAATGCTTTTCAATTTAGCATAATCAATGTGGCTATCTAATGAAAATACAGATTATATCATTTTTTAAGTCCAGGTATACAGACTTATAGCTGCATGAGAGAAAAACTTAATAGGAGATCAGGAAATCCTGAGCTGAGCTATATACTATTAGTGTTGCTGTGACTTGCGGCTTGAACTGACCCAAGTCGCAAGTCAGGTCGCACGGAAGTCGCTCTGAAGTCGAGTCATGCCAAGTTGTTTCTGTGACTTCCAAGTCACAAGTCAAGTCGCAGAAGTCGGCTCAGACTGACTCCAGTCACAACGGTTTATATTATTAGTACTACCTGAATCAGACTCCACATGTATTATTATGCTTAAGACCACTAAAACTGCAGTGGTCTTACTGCAATCTTGAGATGAGTAAAGCAAGTGTGCTACTTTTAGTCGGTAGAAATGCCAATTAATTGCCGAACAAGGATCTAAATCCATTGGACAATCAATGCAGAGATCTTATCAGCATGGAGGCAAGCCGCTTTTTGTTCTCAAGATCATTCAGAGATCCAGTACAGTACTATGAAGTGCAAACTGCTGTAAGATAGTCATAGTCATAGTCTGGCCGTGGGAATGGGGCCTCCGGACCTACGGGCAATCGATCCATTGTGGCAAGCCCCGAAGGTTACATTGCCATTGATTGGTAATCAGACTTTCCATATATGTACCGTGGCAAGAGTGCTGACTTATGACTCGACTTGCGACTTGGAAGTCACAAGAAGTCACAAGTCGTCCGAAGTCGTCCGAAGTCGTCCGAAGTCGTCCGAAGTCGCCCGAAAGTCAAGTCAAGTCGCGCCACGCCGCGCCCGGCAACACTAGCTCGGACGTGATGATTGCATCCGTGTGTGCCCGGGGTCACCCATTGAGACCCTTCTAACCAATAAGGGAGATTTTTCAATTCAATTTGGCACAGCTAAATCTATGCAGTGGTTGCTTCGGAGCCACCCGAGCCCATATTCCCAGACCTGCAGGTCTGCAGGTCAAGAATTCCTTAGGGGCCAGCCCCGACCCGCAACCTGCAACCCGACCGGGCGGGTAACCTGCATTGACCCGACCTGTCAGGAGCCCTACTTCTACACCCGCACGCCCCTACTTTATGATCGTCCGTATATTATGTCGGATGACTTGAATCCTATACGGACCCCACGGTATCCGTGGCACGCTGGCGCGTCTTTTGCAATACACGTTGGTTGCGCTGCCTGGGCTCGATGAAGCTCTGCGTAATATCCAAACATATCTCGGCCGCGTCGAATCTACGCAGAATAGGTCTATGGCCACTATCTTTTTGCACGCTCTTGCTTGTCGTTTTGGATGAACCCGATAAAAATGGTATTTCCGCTTTATATGATAATCTAATAAACGAGAAAGGCACAATCCGCAGAATACATAGTAAGAATAGTGCAATACATACGTGCAAAGAGTCAAAAGCCGGGAGATGATCCATATATTGTTATGCATCGTCATCCAGATACCTCTCCCAGAACCCAACAGTTCCATTTGTAGCCGCAGCAAACCTCGGTTCAATACCAAGAAGCTTAACGATTAGCCCGTACACCTCGACATTCTCAAAGCCCTCGATGATCTGCGGTTCCCCACGCCGCCGTAGAGTATCTACGTCCGCATCTCGAATCCACCGCGGTGCGATGCGCCGTCGCATCCACACGGGGAGCGAACGAAGGAGAAATGAGGATCGTTCGCGTCTCCGGCGCTTGAGCAACGTAGTGAATGGTCCGTCTGCGACGAATGCAGCATGCATGGATGGCTCATCATTATCGTATCCATGGTTCTGTGATTTATGAGCGTCCAGTCAGACGGCCGCCGGCAAGCCTGCTAATTTAAGGGCATGGATGGACTCACCCCTTTTGGCTTGTAATCACCCTGCATAACAACCTCATGTTCGTGATGGTTCGTAATTGCCCAGCCAAGGCGCGGCACGATGTAGATGGGCGCAATTCGCTCGTTGTTTCTGGCGCTGAGATGGTATCGCTCCGGCATCGTCTCCGCCGTGTACACATGCATAGCAGGTGGATCGGACGTTGCAGGTCCCGAAGAGAGCAGGCGAGCCAAAACTTCGGTCGTGTTCGCTCGTGGAGACATGCGTAACCCTACGGATGGCCATCCTGCGGGAAATTCAAAAGTAGAGGCCAACCATGGTGCATCAGATGTGCACCCCATCCTACACCGCGTAGAGATAGTATTGCCTACCGTCCTCGTGCTCGATCTCCGCCACATGATCTGTCCCCATTACATCGTCCAAATAGATGAGGCGAGTGTTACTCGTGTCCGCCATCCCATGATCACTGACGAAGATCACATCAACAATATTCTCAAGGTGTCGCTCACGCAACGAGGCATGGATCGATGCTGCGAATTCATCCACCTCTAATAACACATTCTATTGAGTTTTTTAAGCCTCAATGAATAAAAAGAGAAAGAATGTGAGTGCACAGATTGGCCTACATTGACCAAATCTGAATCCGGGCCAGCTTTGTGTCCAACTTGGTCCAAATGCGGTTCATATGCTAAGTGAGAAGTGGTAATGGGTCGTCGCGTCCGCATCCCGAAAGGTAAAAAGGAACGTACCGAGAATGAGTTGAGGCCGTAAATCAAAAGGCAAATCAATCCACTCCATGATTTTGTCATGCTTTTCTTGTAGTGGGACATGATCCTATAGAGAAATAGAGAAACATCATTGAATTCAGCAAATGGATAGAGCACAACGAAAATCAACAACCTTCCAAGGCACAAAATAGGTTGGTGATATTCCATTCCGTGTCTTGATAGGTCCAGGCCACATCAAATTGGCACTGATGAGTCCTGCCTTGGACACTGTCTCCCATATCTTATAATAAGGTGTTTTTTTTCAGACGACACGACAGTGGGAGGAGTTTTGCAGCAAAGCACGAACTGGAGTCCCTCCCCACCACGATGAATTATAGTGGATTGTCGGGTCCGAATAATGAAATGACGAGTTGGAGACAGGGTCATAAAAATTCTGCATCAATGACGATGATCATGAAAACTCGTTCAAAGTCTCATAAATTCAAGGGTGGTGCACATTAGCTACGATGCCGTGCGACTCGGCGTAAAGCCCAGTCCTGCATAATGAGTTTCAGTGGTTGTTTCGATATCATTACGAGCATACACACATAAGAGACCAGTGATTTCTTTCGGTGGGTAGGGCATGTCAGCGCCCAGGGAAGTTTGACGACATGAAAATGATCTTACGGAAATGTAAGAGTCTACTGCACAAGATTAGTTGAAAGAATGAACGCGCAGAAGAAGGACAACAGGCGCGTACTGGGAAGACTGGTTTCATGAATTTTGCTCTTAAGCCCTTTCGACTTATATCCAATAAATGTGGGGTGAGACCACGGTCGATGTAGTCGGCTCTAAAGAAATGGCCGCATTCAAAAACGCCCTTACGATTAGCTCAGGGTGTGCGGTTCACAGATACTCACCGTAGCCCGTCGATGGACACCATCAGCACAGTTCTCCGAAACTGGTGAGTACCATTGGATAATCGCACGTCGTGGGCCACCGGCATACCAGTATAGTGATGCGAGGTTTGTGGGAGGAATGCAGGAATAACCAGAAATACGAAAACGGAAAAGACAAAGAATAGGCCACCGAGTATTCTGGCTCTACGGGACGCAGACGTCACGATTGTGCGGCGTGAACGCGAAGACGAGGCAGGTTTCGTTTTTCTTGATGATGGGAATGCATGGTTTTGGGTGGCGGATAGAAGTCGTTCACCCTCCTCTATCGCAATGTCATCATCATATTCGGGGTGCTTGGGCTCATCAGCATTGGGCGGATACAAAGGCAGTGATATGGCCCCCTCAGCCATAGACTGCTCTCTATCAATGGATTCGGCCTTGCGATGGGGTCACACCGCACAGTAATAAGTACTGCAGTGGTCAGTCTGGAAAGAGTGATAGGGATTTCGGCTTCTGCCGAGGGGCAGTGTCATTGGACTCATTCTGGCACTGGCATGGTCGCAGAGCTCTTGGTCGTACACTCAGCGAGAAGAGTAAAAAAGGGTTTAATGGCGTAGAAGGAACATCGTCTCGAAGTAACGAAGAACCAGTGCGCTACATGCGTCGTACTGAAAGGCACTGATGTAGGTCGCATTGACTAGACGATAGAGTATGAAGATCTTCAGGCATATCCTGCTGTCTCAGCCCAATCCTTGGAACCCATCTGCACCAATCGCGAACACGCACGGGCGAATGCGAATATTTCTTCTTCGCCAGTGAATATTGAACTGGCTCCCACGATGTGGTCTGGTAATCCCTGCGAGCGAAGCCACGCTATATCAATTCTTTGTACAACAAAGATGAGATGACGCGATGTACTAGGTCATCCATCACATTCCGCATATGATCACTAATGGTTGCTTCAGAGCCGTGGCCGTCCGTGAAAATCTCGAATATTGGGACTTCGGAAAGGGTGAAGAGCTTAGTCTACAAGCAAGGCAAATAGAGGGTGTCAGATCATGCCACTGGGCGGTAAACACCATGGACGACCCCCTTACTCTCATAGCAAGCTATGGGACACAATATACACACGTTCTCTTAATAAAGCCATTGGTCAAGGTTGAAAATACATTTCCTCACCATCGACAAATGTGATAAACCGTCGCGCCTTGACAAGAGTTGAATATTCACATCAGACGGAAGGGATCAATCCATCTTGTCTTAAGTTTGTACCTTGTCCTTGGAACTCAATGACAGCTTTGGCACATCTCCGACGAAGACAGTCCGAATTCTTTCGTAACTTCGATGTAATCCGCTGCACTCAAGGGTTTACCGCAGAGATCATCGAATGAGAAACGCGCGACGCCACGTGCGGACTCGGGAATGACAAGGGATCGTCCCCAGATCCGTAATGAGCGGTTTTTAGTGACAGAGGGTCCTGCGAGGGCGTCAAATAACTTGTTGAATTCAAGTCGGTGAGCGAGAGTAATTGGGGAGAAATAAACATTGGATAGCGCCCGGGGGATCTTTCGATAATCTGCGTTAATGCAATAGATGTATGTGAGGTGGAAATTGGGTCGTGACAGCGCAGATAAAGAAACCAACCTATGGGTGAATTTAAGTCTATCACACGGAATCGTTCTTTCAGGAGGTCGATAGCGGGAAGAAAGCTCGATCTCTGTATCCCATTCTTGTATAAGTCATCTGGATGCCGACTGCGTTTTCATAAGCGTTATAAATATTTGCAAGAATCAGGAAGACGTAATACAGAACTTGGAAGTCATAACCATGACGACTCCAAAGTTTACCAGACACTCCATTAGGCGGCGAAGGATCATCGCATCTACGATGTCAGTCACCTATTACGCGGAAATCGTCAATGAAGTACATGACCGATCGTAGGCGCGTCGACGACCTGAAACTCATCAAAGCACAATACCGTGCTTTCCTTGGCGAGGTCTGTCGCCACAGGAAGAATTGGATCTTTGAGGCCATTATTGAATGACTTCAGGGCATGCACCGCCTTGTGTATCTCAATCATAAAGGCATGAAAATGCACTCTTCGTTTCCGTACTATATGCGGCGGCAGGGTATCATAGAAGAGATCCATTAACATCGTTTTTCCAGT